>WBNH01005907.1:54880-68489 GCA_013401255.1 Urocolius indicus
ATGGAGGTAGTAGACTATATAGGTTTTTCAGGAGTGCATAGTAGGGGAAAAAAGAGACAAGAGGAATAAATGAAAAAAAAATTAAAAATCAGATGTAATACAATGAGAGTCCTTTTTCTCAGGAGGAGAGTTAGGGAGTGGAATGGGTTGCCCAGAGAGGCTCTGCAGCTTCTACCATTGGAAGTTTTCAAGATCTGGCTGGATAAAGTCCTGAGCAATCTGATCTAACCTCAGAGCTGACTGTTGTAAGCAGGAGACTGGACTAGAGACCACTTGGCCTCCCTTCTAGCCTAAATTATCCTATGATTCTATCACTCTAAATGCAGGAGAGTCTACTCAGCCAAGTTACAGGAAGATGAAGTATAACTAATACAACAAATATAAAGACTGCCATCTTTCTGTATATCTGAATGAATCTTTCTGAGACATCCAGAGTAACATCACTTGCTGTTTCTGAGAATACAAATGCTCTGTCTCAGCAATTATTGTGGCATGAAAATAAGCTATAAAACAATACAGGTACACAAATAGGAACTTAGTGAGACTGATCTGTGGTTCAGCTTTGAGAGTAAAAGAACCAAAGATGCCCACATTGCATGTATAACACAGAAACATTAGCTGTGTGTTTGTACTCCACCTTTAACATATGTTTAGAAGAGCTTTTTAGAGGTGATTGCATTACTTTAGAAAACTATAAAAATTGTCATCAAGTAATTGTCACACTCATTCATTGTACTGTAACACACAGGGAGTAGTTCTCAGGTGAAACAATGTTTTGGGATCCAGATATAAGTCTCTAAGAAAATGTCAAGAGTGTGAATTACAGTAAAATGAGTGGTTATTAACCTCATATTGAATTGCAAGTTCAGACAATGATCTTAAAGGTCTTTTCCAACTGTAACGATTCTATAGTTCCACAATTAAGGCATTTTTTGTAATATCATTTCTGATTATAAGAAAGTTCCATTTCTGGGAGAGGTGGGAGCAAAAGCCTCTCTCTCAAGGATTTCAGCTGACATTTATACTATAAAGACATTAGTGTAAATAGCACTGTCTTCCACTTTGCTTTCTGTTAGCATTATGACTTCCTCTACCTGTGAAAATAATCTGCTGACATTTACAAGAATCCTGTAATTTAAGCACTTGAGACGTTCAGGAGGCAGGAAACTACAGCTTCAAGACTGTCCTCAAAAGGAAAGTATGCTCTACTATGCTATTGCAGTGGTTTTGTGCAAAGTCTTTTCCATTCAGGTCTAATGCATAATTCATTACATGGGAGAAAGCTTCCCAGATTAATGTCTGTAACATTGAACAATAAACCAAATTTACTGGACCTCTAGAAGTCTGTTTAAAATGTTTATTTCACAGAAATTTAATTAGATTGGTTAGGATTACTGAGCTCTGCATCTGAGATTCCCCTAAAGGCCATTCCTTCTCATGAGAGATTTCTACAATAATTAAAATGTAGAGGGACACTCAACTGTAACTCTTTATGGTCATCCTTAGCAACTGAATAGTGGGAGGAGAAAGCAGAAGTTACACCTTCTGAAAGCCATGCAAGCAGAAAAACATACTCTTTAAACAAAGAGATAACCCAGGAAAAGACAAAAGGTAAAATGATTTGTGAAGTATTTAAAAAGTTGTTGAGATTTCCTGTAACAGGTAAATAGCATTATGTAAATTAATTATCCAGACTCTCCTTCCTGGAAGAGTTAATTTATTAATGAAATTCATAAACCAACCAGCCAAAAAGAAAAGCCCTTTCAACATTATGTTATGAGTTTAACTAACTTTTAAAAAAGAATTTAAATATAAATAAAATAATTTTCAGATCCAGAAGTTTACAGATCTATCAAGAAATATTTCTGGGACTTCTAAAGCCAACAGGGACCACAGGTATTTGAAATAATTTCTGTTTTAGTATTTATGAAGACAAGTGCCTTTTTCATTCAGCATTCAGCTGTGTTCAGATCTACCTAACTCTTTTCAGATGCAGAGAGAAATTCAGTTTCACAAATAATTGTCTAAGTAATCTTTTCTAAGAAGAATCTAAATATGCATGTGTTGTGTACAGAGTTATTAAAACGCCATAACTATGAGATCATTAATACACTCCTGCATTACTGGTCCATATCAGAATTAATGCATGGCTTAGATAGGAGAACTTCCCAGTTTCCAAAGGGCTTCTTTTCAAAGGAAGCCCAAATGGTGAAAACCTCTCCCCAATTAGTGGACTAGCAAAACTGACAGTGTTTTCAGTCTATATTGAGAATTCCCAAATCAGAAAGATTAATCATAACATTAGACTTCTTTGATTACATATTTATTACAAAAAACAAGGAGTATTACTCAAGCATACTTACAATGCAATATATATCTTCCAATGATATATCTTGAACATAAACTGTTGTCTGAAAAGATTTCACAATCTTTGCAAGTATGTATTAAAACTAACACTATATACATTTTGTCATTATTCTAAATTTATTTTGATGTAAGAAATAATTATTTTCATTACATTAATAGTAATCACAAGAAACGATCTACCAAATTAATAAGAAAAAAATCTTTGTAATTTACTTAACAGTGTAAAGCACTAAGTGTAGATCGCAGATGCAATATTTTCACATTATCATACTTTCTATTTAAAGATATTTCAGCAGTGTACAACCCTGTTAATGCATGACTATGAACATAGCAATTAATCCTTTGCATTCCAGACTTATTTCAACAGAAAAAGTCATAGACTTGATTCTGGGTGATGGGAAAATCAAGACATCTCAGATTTTCACTGTGGAGCAGCTAAGCTAGTATCAGCCAATACAGCCCAGAAATTTCTTTTCTAACATTGGCTACAGCATTTCCAAAATCTTATTTAGCTACAGAATGTCTGCATTGAAATGTTTATAAGGCAACATAATAGATTTTGAAGTGAAGTGTCATTCTGATGTAACAGAGGATTTGCAAATGTAGTAGCATACTGCTAGAGGGGCTGAAGTAAACACAGCAAAAAAGCTTTGTTGGCTTATTTTCTGGTCAGCTTGAACAGAAAAACACAGTTATGAAATTTCTTTGCCATTTTGTCTCATAAATCATTTCAATGTTTATGTTAAAATCATCAGGTGAATTGCATTTATAGATTAAGTAATCAAATTTGTAGATTTCAAAGCAATCATGACAATCGATGAAAAGGCATATGAAAATTATTTTCCTTGTACCCTTTTTTTCTTTTAAGAAGATAATATTTGCTTGATTTATTTTTACAATAATGTATTTCTACATTTTAACAAATAATAGATCCATAAATTCATGCCAATGTAGTGGCTATAATCCTTAGCTTAGTCAGCTGCAATTCTTACAACTAGAGTTAAGAACTCAGGAAGATTCCAGATAGCCTAGATAGCAGTAGCCCAGAACAGTGTTTCACAATGGTGTAAGCAGGCTGGTTAACCTTGACAAGGTCTTCAAACTGCTGGTGAGTCTGGAAGATAAGCCCTAAATGACCAAATCTCAAATCAGTGCTGAAAAGATAAGAAAAACAAAACTCAGAGATTCTCAAGACCATGTGTTTGAAGACAAATTTCACTACTTTGGTTTGTTCTGATCCTAGCTTAGCTGCAGTTGTGCTCAGTCCCTTTTGTAGAGCCAGTTTTCTTCTTGAATTATTTCATGCTTGCATATTATTAGCTTATTGAAATAAAAATGCTGTTTTGAGAAACTGGAAATGAAATCAGGCCAGGATAACCTGAAAATGTATATATTTTAGTTTTATCTTGCATTGACCATGTGCATGTAGAAGGTAATGATGAGCAGCAAGTAGACACCATAGTATAAATAATACAAAAAACAATAGTCCAAGCCCTCAAAATAAACACTTGAGAGAGAAAGAATATTAATGTTTCAAGAACCCATCTTTGCCACTGAAGAGATATCGCTGAATGTCTGTATTAATCAAAAGAGGTATTACACTGCTTTGAAGTCCTTACACTTGATATGTGCAATATTCACATTATCAAAGATTCCTGGGGGGGAAAAAATAAGAAAAAACCCAAAACTCCAGATATCCACAGGATCTTTTGGCAATTAGTTTCATATTTAAACAAAAATCCTTCTGTTTGCTCTGAATCTGTAACCTAACATCATTAGATGTGTCCAACTATGAGAAAAAGAGTGACATAGTTGTCTCTTAAGGATTTATATGAAGCTATTCAAGATTTTTAGATCTTTTTTGTATCTTTCCCAAATCATATCATCTCTGTTCTAAACAAACTATTCTATCTTTATTATCAATGTTTTCCTTGCCTGTACTTTGACAGTAAGGGGGAGAAGGTAGAAAGAAAGAAGATCAGAACCACATTCATATTCTAGGTATGAGAGCACTGATCAATCCCAAATGAAAGAGAAATAATTGCAATGGTTGATGATTAGGCAGACAGTACGAGAAGAATATTCTCTAAGGGGACAAGTCTTAAGGAACACTTATGATGTGGAAAAACCCAAGCCTTTACTAGTCTTTCCTTAATACTGTTAAAAATATAACACAGAAGAAATTGGAAAAAATATTATTTTGCTAAAATGATAATAAAATTACTTAAGCAATCTTTTCTGTTTTAAGACATCATTCCTAATTTCATTCAAATCGCTTTGTTTCTTGTCTGCTGTTAGGCCTAATTATTTTTTCTATCTCTCTCTTTTCCTAAAAAGAAATAACTAAATGTAAGAATATAAAAAAAATCGCATAGATTAATCAGAAACATCCAAGAATTTGCACTTAGCATCGTAATAATTCATAACAACATTTGTCTATTATCGAAAAGTTGCAATTAGGGATTTCTTTTCCCCCAGGATATATCTAAGATGAATTACAAGGTTGAATATTTGTTTACATCTATGAACAATATTCAGGTTTTTTAACCAGAGAGCAGCCAGGTGCTATGAACTATAATCATGAGCTTGGTGATCTGGAATTTGTTATTCTACAGGGCTCAGGGCCAAAATTTTTAATTCAATTGTTCTACACCAACAAGGTTTTCAATAGAGCTCAGCATATTATCACTCCCAACGCAACACTCATGGCCAATCTTTAAAAAAGCCTAATAGCTATTGCACTGAGGCTTTTCAAAAATCTGGCAAATAGTAATGTCCTGAAGAGCTGAAAATTACAGGTGGTAATTATACAGTGTCTTATTTTAGTTTATTGTTTGCAATGAAATGTAAAAAAATCATTTTCTCATATATTCTTCTTTTTCTTAGCAAAATAGACACTTCTCTTATTGTTTCCCTGTTTCAAAAAGAAAGTGACAAGTAGGAGCATACCCATATGTACATATTAAGAAGACTATAAAATCTGGAACTGCTCAACATAGAAATTTTAAATTTCAAATGTTCTTTATTAAGTTGTTAATGTTACATAAATTACAATTAATTTTAAAAAATAGTATATTACTTCTTCAGAGGAACAATAAAACACTACTGTAATGGAAATTGTTGACATAAATACCATCCCAATAAAGATTTTAGGCAGTTAAAGGAAAGACACCAAGTACACTTTTTTCCTACTATATATATTTCTAAAATATTGTTGTTAGAAGCTCTTCTGAAATGTTATTTTATTAGGTTTACATGACAATGTTTTGGTAGCAGAGAGGTTGCACAGATGGCTTTTCTGAGAAGATACTAGAAGATGTCCCCATGTTGGACAGAGCTAGTTCCAGCTGGCTCCAAGAAGGATCTGCCATTGATGAAAGCTGAACCTATCAGTGACACTGGTAGCACCTCTGAGGCAATATATTTAAGGGGCAAAACTGTTGCACAACAGCAGCTGGGAGACAGGAGGGGGTATGAGTGAGAAACAGCCCTGTAGATGCCAAGGTCCGTGAACAAATAAGGGGAGGAAGTACTCCAGGTGCAAGAGTAGAGATTCCTCTGCAGTTCGTGGTGAGGCCCATGGTGAGGCTCATGGTGAGTCTATGAAACCCATAAAGGTTAATGATGGAGCAGATATCTACCGTCAGCCTGTGGAGGATCTCATTCTGAAGCAGGTGGATGTGTCTTGAAGGGAAGCTATGGAGTCCATGGGCTCTTGGTAGGAACTACAGTTCTGTGAAGAGGACTCCACACTGAGTCAGGTTTGCTCTCAGGACCTGTGGGGAACTCACAGCAGAGCAGTCTGTTCTTGAGGGACTGACTGCACTCCATGGAAAAGACTCGTGCTGAAGCAGTTCTTGAAGAACTGCAGACTGTGGGAAGGACAGGAGGAGAAGTTCATGAAGGAGTGTCTCCTATGGGTGGCACACCCTGCTGGATCAGCAGAAGAGTGTGAGGAAGAAGGAGCAACAGTGATGAAACATCATGGACTGACCACAGCCCACATTCCCTGTCACCTATTACCTCTCAGGAGGAGGATGTCAAGAGTTGGGAGTGCAGTTGAGCCAAGGAAGAAGAGAACAGTAAGGAGTTTTTATTTTGATTCTTATGTCTAGTTATCCTACTCTTTTATTAATTGGCAATAAATTAAATTAAACTTCTCCAAGTCAATTCTATTTTGACCATGACAGTAATTGGTAAATGACCTTCTCGTTCTTATCCCATCCCGTGAGGGTTTTCTTGTCATATAATTCCTGAGGTTTTTTTGTCGTGTTTTCTCCCTCTGTTCTGTTGAGGAGAGGAAGTGATAGAGTGGCTTAGTGAGCACCTGATGCCCAGTCAAGGTCAATCCACCACAATTATTAGCAAAAGATTTTTTTTTTTTCTTCAAGACTAAGTAACATTTTCACTTCAAAAGATAAATGTGCATGATTTTTAAGATCCTTCACCTGTTTGTCAGAGTAAACAAGGTGTATATAATTTTGCTCACTTTTCAGTTGTCTCTGCCATCACATCCTAGATACTTTTAAAACTATTTGTCTAAATTCAGCTGAACTTGGCAGACAGGTGGAGATCTCAAAGACAAGAACATTAGATCAGACTTCTAAATTACTACTTGTCTTGAAGGAGAAGAGACTAGTCACTGTGAGATGCAGCACCTATCTAAGGCTCATAAGGGCAGGAGGTCAGCCTGCACAGTCAATGCTCTCTGTCATTGAAAGAACATTATTACAGTTGCCTAGTCAATGTGGAAACTGATATGGAATAGTTTTTGAAGTGGAAAACTGGGAAGAAAGAAATTAGAGAGATGATACACATCTGTACAAAAGCAGGCTTCATTGATTTGATTGCTGCAAAAATACCATGATGTCAAAAGTCAGTGATGTCAAAGGACAAGTAAAAAAACCTGTTAACTTTAGTGAAACACCTGTTTTTCCTCAACCAATTAAAATGTTTGTGATGTAGTAAATTAATCAACAAAGACTTGTACCAGTAAAAAATAAATACTCAAAGCCAATATTGTCTTCCATTAATGAGTAAGAATAAATAAGACAAGACTAGTATTCTGATTATATAACTATCTGATCTCTGTTGCCTCTGCTTTTGGTCTCTCTATGATTTCTATAAGTAGTGCTCATCTTACAGTAGCAGCAAAAGGACACAGAAAAATCCTCAGTCAGATGCTTTCTTTGTGTATTCACAACACTGCCTTTCTGATGGTAATTTCTTAATTAAAGTTAATAGAGAGGAGCACTGTGGAAGCACATACTATGTGAAGAAAATCTCACACACCAAGAAACACATCTCCCATAGAGGTGACTAACCCCACAAAATTGTAATTAAGAGTATTTCAAGTGTTTGAATCACAGACTTATTCTTCTGGGTTACTTGACAGCATGATCAAAAAAGCTCTTAGATGTGTATCTATATATATACACGTATATGAAGTTAATATAAGTTCTTTCAATAGTACATTTTTGAGTCTAATACAATATATGTTTTCTTCCAAAAAAAAATCTGCAGTCTTTTCTGTGCATGGCAATTTTATTCAGTAATGAATCAGTGCTTAAGAAAGAAACATTTAAAATTAGTTTAAAATCCCTATGTAATTTGAAACAACACTAACAAAAAATCTTATGTAAAATGGTAAATAAATTCACAGATTCAGAGTTACTCCTCCAAAATTCAAGTTAAAAATGTAAGTAGTATAGTGAAAAATGTATTCCTTTATGTACCATTAAATTCACAGAAGTATATCTTGTAATATACTACAGGCTTATTTTGATTTAACTTGTATACTTGAGAGATAATGTGTTGTGATTTAGGGTTAGGACTTCATAGAGCTGATCGATTCTATTGCACTTTCTTCTGAGAGCTCCCTTCTGATGAGAATTTAGCATATGGAATTATTTGCACAGATTTCCTCTTTCTTTCGTAGTAAAATCTTGGAATAAATGGACACCCATAATTCTCTATCCATACTGGAGATAAAAAAAAGATATTTCAGTGCTTGGGTTTATAGTGTTACACTGATGTAGATAATCCAAACTCAACACTATGCTGAGTATTTCTCATGAGACTTCCAGGATATTTTCAATCATAATTTCTCTGTATTTTTATTTGTAGCCATGGGCTAATAATAATAAGAATAATTATTATTATAATTGGGTTAATAATAATAATGGGCTAATAAAATCTCCATACCTAATAGTATAATGCTGGGGAAGAGTTTATTAAAGATTCATGATGTTCACATGCTGGTTAAGTCACATAGGCAGCTGAACAGCACACAGCTATTCACTTACTTCCTGCCAGTGGGGGAAGAGAATGGGAAAAAAGGTAAAACTCATGGGTTGGGATAAAGACAGTTTGATAGAACGGAAAAGGAAGGGGAAATAATAATAAAATACAAAACAAGTGATGCCAAATGCAAATACTCCCTTCCTGCTGACTGATGCCCATCCATTCCCTGACCAGGAAGCTGTTTATCCCTGGCTGCCTGTCCTGGGTTTGGCCAGGTGTCCTGGGTTTGGCCAGGATAGAATTAACTCTTCCCAGCTGCTGCTGGGGAGGTGTGGCCAGGCTATTCAATCCCATGTGACATCATGCTCTGGATATAAGGGCAGCAGCTGGGCTGGGGCAGGGCTGCAACCAGTGCAGCAACTGCAGTTCTGCTGTTGGGCTGAGCACGGTGAGCAGGTACATTGAGCATTGCTCCTTTTTCTTTGTCCTTTGGCCATCATTGTAACTGCCTACTCTTTCTGGTGTTCTATTAAACTGTCCTTATCTCAACCCAGAAAGTTCTACAACTCTCTCTTGATTCTCCTCCCCATCCTGCTGAGTTGGGGAGGAGTAACTGGGTGGTTTGGTTATTGTTCAGTTAGGGCTAAACCACCACACTGCCTTCCTCCAGTTTTGTTTATATGCTGGGCATGATATCATATGGTATGGAATATCTATGGCCAGTTTGGGTCATCTGTCCTGGCCATGCTCCCAACTTCTTGTGCATCCCCAGCCCACTTGCTGACAGGGCTGAAAAGTCCTTACTGTAACCACTGCTCAGCACCAAATAAAACATCAGTGTGTTATGAACATTATTTTCATCCCAAATACAAACACAGTACTGTAGCAGCTACTAGGAAGAAAATTAACTCTGTAACAGCTAAAATCAGGACATATAAGTTAAAGTTACATAATGACACGCAAAATATTTGCAACTTGACATGTCACATGATTAAAGTGCTCACTTTTTGTGTGGTCTTCATTTGATGGAAAACAATAAATGAAATGGCCTGCTCAAAGGATTCTTTGTCTGAAGAAAGTAAGATTTACAAAAAGCTTAAAATCATAGTATAAAAAGACATGGGATCTTATTTGTATCGAATTGTTAGTGGCCACCTAGAGTATGAACAAATTTAAATAGTAAAAAACCTCCTATTTAGGTATTCACACTTTGCTTTAGTTTCACCTTCTCTCAGACACAAAAATCAATTTATTGTGTTGTACTTCACCCTTAGTTCTATTGAGATTTATACCTGTTGTATAAACGCCCTATTTTCAATATGAGTATTTAGAATGCATAGCGTTAATGAAAGATGGTTGAAAAATGTTAATAGAATAGATATACAGGAGGAAATGAAAGCTTAGTTAAAAACTGCAATGTGAACTTACTTTCCATTTACATATGTAGTATTTTTTATTCCCATAGAGGATTTTAAATGTCTGATTTTCCATATTTGATCTTTTTAGTACTAATGTAAATAACAATTTAAAAAAACCCAGACTTTTCTGAATTTTCTGTAACAAACATTAAGATAAAATTACTATTTTGAAGATAAAAGATTTGTTTCTCTTTCATATACAAATTTTTAAAAATATAGATTGGTAAATCATTTAGTCTGATCAGCATGCCACCAGCTAACAGTTACTTCTATCTGTGTTTTGTTTGTTGATAAAATTTAAAAATAGTTCAACAAACCTTTTTCGATAGAAATAATAAAAAAAAGACAAAATACGATTTCCCTAGTTGTCCTTTTTCATCATAGAACAACCAGAGCTGTAAATGTTTCAGCATCTTTTAATCTTCATAGTTAGCTGCTTAAGCTGATGCACAGAAAATATTTGTATGCAAGGTGATTCTCTCTCCCATTTCCCAAACTTTCATGTCCTAATATTCTCTAAAGATTTTTAGCTGACTACAGCCCCATGAACTTCAAATGATCAGGAAATGGCTTAACCCTTCAAATGCTTTCAACATCAAAGGTTTTTCTTCATTAGAAAAAAGACATTTTGAAACTTACTACAAAAAAGAGAATAGCCTTGTCTCATGGGTGTCTGTGTTCCTATGAAAAGCGAGTGATTGTCTTCCAGATGCCCTCTTCAATACTTTTATATAAAATGGAAGGGACGCATTCTAGCAGCAAACTTGAAAGAAAAACCTATATTGCGACAGCCTGTTTGACAAAGCAAAAGTGAGACACTCTCTCTGTAGTTTATTTTTCCTTCTAGTCTCTGCCCTCTGCCTTCTATTAATGGCACATTGGTGAATTCTTTTCCCACTACCAAGTAGTTCTAAGCAGTATAATTTAGCAAACATAGCCATTATCTTCTCTGTGATTCTTTCTTTACTTTTCCAGTGCAATGCTGCTCACTGAGGACACTCATTTGCTCTCTTTATATTGAATTAATCTAACTACATACCACAAGTGATTTTATATAAAGAAACACTCTGCCAGTAAATGTGAAAGAAAATACTTTTGAACAGTCATATCTTAAAGAAATGGCTAACAAATAACTAGGACTTAAAAGAATTTTTAGTATCTTTGCATACAGTGCTATATACCTAAAACTAGATTACTAGATTATTACTAGATTACTTTTTTCACGTGGTTAAGAGAACTCAGAGACTTATACATTTTTATCATCACTGTTTTTTCTAAATTGAAATAAGAACTTGTATATATCTTGGTTTTAATGAAATAAATATTTATCTGTACTAATAGCCATTGCTATAATCCATGCACAGGCCAATGGAATTTACCTTATATAGACTATGTCAAACATAAATCTGAAAGAAAAAAAATAGAGTGCTCGTAGCAGAAAGTTTAACTGATTAAATAAAGAGACTATCAGGTATTGTCATGAAAGAACAATTCCCATTCTGAAGTCTCAGGATTTTTTTTTATTACATTAATAAATTCATTCACTGTCATTTTGAGGCATCTTGGAAGTGATTTCATAAAAAAGATTTTACTGTAGCTTTGATTGAAATAAAAGAATATTAAACCATGAAATTGCTGATTATAAAAAAAGAACGAACCAAATCTTCAATCATCTCACAGCATGGTATAATGAGCTCTCTAGCTCAAGAAGGACAGAGAACTTCTGGAGAGAGTCCAGCACAGGGCCACTAAGATGATCAGGGGACTGGAACATCTTTCATATGAGGAAAGGCTGTGGGAACTGGGGCTGTTTAGTCTAGAGAAAAGGAGACTGAGGGGAGACCTTATTAACATTTACAAATATCTAAAGGGTGGGTGATGGGAGGTTGGGGCATCCCTTTTTTCTATTGTAGCTAGCAACAGGACAAGGAGTAATGGGATAAAGCTGCAACACAAAAAGTTCGATTTAAATATAAGAAAAAACTATTTTACTGTAAGGGTGAGGGAGCAGTGGAACAGGCTGTCCAGGGGGGTAGTGGAGTCTCCTTCCTTGGAGGTCTTCAAGACCCACCTGGACATATTCCTATGCCACTTGATCTAGGTGAACCTGCTTCTGCAGTGGGGTTGGACTTGATGATCTCTAGAGGTCCCTTCCAACCCTACCATTCTATGATCCTATGATTATAATACAAGCTCAATATCTGACAAGACTGAAGAAACAGCTGTGTTTGGATGATACAGGTTGCTTTTTCACCTTCTGTTTGTATGGTAAGAAACTAAAGAATTACAATTTTGAAATAAGCTGCACTAACTCTGTCAAGCAAATACAAATGAATAAGGTACCAGTGTGAACAGTCAAGTTCAAATCAAAAGTATAAGATGCTTCGCGCGGTATCTTTCTTGGAAAAATGATGCTCTGATATGCTAGTAATGTAATGAACCATTCACAAGATATCTGTCGCTCAGAGCACTAACATTAACACTTGCTGAGTAGATGCTTTTGAGCAAACTTCAATTTCTTTTTATTTATTTTGCTTACCAAATTGGGAATATGAAAGCAAAATTCATTATTGTGTTTATCTTCAGTAAGCAAAGATAAAATCTGCACACTCCCACGTGGGATGCCTACTGCTTTAAATTGTTTACTGCAGCAAGAATGGAACTTGTGTTGCAGAAACACCAAGAAGAACTGTATAATTCTTTTCTGAACATTATTTACTACTTCACAGATTATCCGGTTATATTGAAAGAAAGTGTATTAACAGACACTGGAAGTAGCAAAATGTATGTAGGGCAGTTTCTTTCATTAGAAATAGCTCTATCTCAGGATCTTCTACACATCTGTGATATAAGCATAGACAGATGATCCTTGATAACAGACTCAAAACATAGCCTGGTAACACTTTTTTTACTCAAGCCCTTATCTGTACCTATCAGGTGTCATTGTGCTGAATCTCAGTTGCAGCTCTGCTCATAACCAGATAACGAAAATCGACTTTTTCATAGGAGCTGCTTAAACCAAATCTAAATGTGGACTCATGTTGTATGCTGACACCAGACCTATAGTTAGGGAGACAACATCTTTTGGACCCTAAAATTGGATTGCATCATAATATTTCTCATAGTTATCATATATCATATATAATTTCAGAACTACCTGGTTACTAGAATCTTTACTGTTAAGCAAAAACTACTAATAAATCATACTTGCAGTCCACATTTTATGAAGGTAGAGATGTGGTTATCAGCATATTCCTAGAAATCACTCACTAAGATACTAACTCAGCTCATCTAGGATGTCATCTCTAAACACATAAAGAAAAATATGGTTATGAGGGGGAGTCAATGTGGATTCACCAAGGCGACGTCATGTTAGACGAACCTGATAGCCTTCTATGATGGCATGACTGGCTGGGTAGGTGTAGTGGTTTTGTGTGACCATATATTAGTAGCAGGGGACTAGAGGGGTGGCTTTTTTAAACAAAAACTGCCAGAAGCTTTCCCTGTATCTGACAGTGTCATGTGTTGACATGACAGCCTTTTCTGGTAAGGGGGAAGGGGCTGTAAAGATGGCACCTGTA
>WBNH01005907.1:69019-95630 GCA_013401255.1 Urocolius indicus
CTCCCTTTTTGCTTTTATTCCATTCTGTTTCTTGTAGAATAAACTTTCCTACTTTCCTCTCTAAGTCGAGTACTGGAGTTTGTTTTGCCCGGAACTGTAATTGGCAGTGAGCCCTCCCTGCCCTTGTCTTAATCCACAACAACCTTGCTTATGTTTTTACTGCCATTTTGCTGGGGCCTCTGCCATCCTAACGAGGGTGGGGGTGAATGGGGGCACCGAGCGAGGGACTGTTGTGGTGCTGCTGTGCTAGCTGGGCCAAACCATGACACAGGGCCAGTGCCAGTCAATTTTTAGACACAGCACTGACCAAGGCTGAGCCAATTAGCAACTGAGATAACCCCTCTGTGGTTAATGTATTTGAGAAGTGGAACAAGTTGCTGCACAGTTGCTAAACGACAGCAGCAACAGAGAGTGAGAATGTGCAAACATTGCTGTAGACACCAAGGTCAGGGGAGAAGAAGGGGAAGGAGGTGCTCAGGCACTGGAAGAGAGATTCCTCTGTGACTTGTGCTTAGGACCATAGTGAGGCAATTGTGCCCCTGGAGTCCATGGAGGCCACCGGGAAGTGCAGATCCACTCACAGCCCGTGGAGGACGCCATGCCACAGTGGCTGGATGCCTGAAGGAGGCTGTGACTTCATGGGAAGCTCACAGTGGAGCAAGTTGCTGACAGGACCTGGAAACCCATGGAGAGAAGAGCCCATGGCAGACCAGATTTGTTGTCAGGACTTGTGACCCCATGGAAGAGCCACACTGGAGCAGTCAATACCTGAAGGACTGTTGTCCTAGTGGATGACCCACACTGGGGCAGAGTGTGAGGAGCTGTACCTGTGGGAGGCACCATGCTGGAGCAGTTCAGTGTGCCTTGGATGAGTGGACAGTGAGGTGGATCAAGAGCTGGCTGAATGACAGAGCCCAGAGGGTGGTGATCAATGGCACAGAATCGAGTTGGAGGCCTGTGGTCAGTGGAGATCCACAGGGATCGGTTCTGGGGCCAGTCTTTTTCAACATGTTGATCAACGACCTGGATGAGGGGACAGAGTTTACATCAGCCAGCTCCCTGAGCACTCATGGGTATATCCCATCAGGTCCCATAGATTTATGTATGTCAGGCTTGCCCAACAGGTCTCTAATCCCATCCTCATTCACCAAGGGAAAGTCTCCCATCCTCCAGACTAACCTACTGTCCTTGCTTGACTGGGCTTCCCAAGGGCCAGCCAAGGCTATAAAGACTGAAAAAAAAGTAGGTTTTCAGTAGTTCAGCCTTCTCTGCATCCTCTGTCACCAAGGCACCCTCCTTGTCCATCAGCAGGTTCACATTCTCCTTAATCATCCTTTTTCTGCTAATGTGTTTGAAAAAGCCCTTCTTTTTTTCCTTTACTTCCTTTGTCAGGTTTAATTCCAAAAGGACCCTGCCCTTCCTGGTTTTATCCCTGCATATTCTCACGATCTTTCTATACTCCTTCCAAGCAACCATGCCCCTTTTCCACTTCCCATATATTTCTTCCTTCTCCTTGAATAGTTCCAGTAATTTTTTTTTTCATCCACGTAGGCCTCTTGCCTCCTTTTAATAGTTTTCTACTTGTGAGGACATACTGATCATGGGATTGGAGGAAGTGGTGCTTGAAGATCAATCAGCTCTCTTGGGCACTCTCATCATCTAGAATCCTACCCCATGACAGGGGTCTTTGAAGCGGGTCTTTGAAGAGGCTCACCTGAAATCCAGGGTCACAATTTGGTTCAATGTCCTGCTTCTTCCACATAGGATCTTGAACTCCACCATCTCATCGCCACTGCAGCCAAGGCTGCCTCCGATCTTCACATCCTCAACCAGACCTTCTTTATTTGTCAGCACAAGGTCCAGCAGCACACCTCTCTTTGTTGGCTCCTCAATCACCTGTGACAGGAAGTTGTCAACATTCTGTAGGAACCTTCTGAACTGTGTATGCTTGACTGAGTGTTTTTTCCAGAAAATATCAGGGTGATTGAAGATGCTCCATGACTACCAGGGATTGTGATTGTGAAGCAGCTCTCAGTTGTTTGTAGAAGGCCTCATCCACTTCCTCTTTGTGATCAGGTGGCCTGTGGGAAACTCCCACAACAGTATCATCTACGCTACCATGCCCCTTAATTCTCACTCTTAAACATTGAAACCACTCCTCATATCTGCCCAGGCAGAGCTCAGTGCACTCTAGATTACTCTATCAAATGGAAAGCAATTCCACTCCCTTGCCTAGTTGGACTCTCTTTCCTAAGTTGCACATAGGCTATGCTCCAGTCATGTGAGCTGTCCCACCATGTCTCTGTAATTGCAATGACGTCATGGCCCTGTATCTGCTCCCATATCTCCAGTTCCTCCTGCTTATTTCCCAGGCTGTGTGTATTGGTGTACAGGCAATGCAGGGACTTACTTGAACAAACAGGTTTCCCTGGACAGGTGCAAGAGGATCCTCCCTTGTTTAACACTCCCTCTGGGCAGTCAGCCTTCTGCTTCTCATCTTGGTGTGGGGTGAAGAGCTCTGTATCATAATCATAGTACTGTTTAAAATTGCAGAAAGCAGCTTCTCTATGAAAGTCTGAAATCTTCACTTTTAAATTTTCCAAAAAACAAGACACAAGTTTTGAAAATTTGCCCTATATTACAAAGCTAAAAGAAATAAAGGAAAAATAAAAAAAAACAAGTCAAAACCATGAAATACAACAAAATATTTACATATGTTGAAACAATGTAGAAAAACTTGCTTTGGAAAAGCTAGGAAAATTCTTCAGAGAAGCAACTATTTTGTTTAAACTATTTAAAAATATGTTAGTCCAACAGTGCAAGATTGGATGGTAGAGAGAAAGTAAAATTCTCAGTAGGGAGGTGGGAATAAAAAAAGAGAAGTAATAGTGTTGTTTCTTATATCCACTCTTTGTTTCTTAGTCCCAGCAAGTTTAACTCTCAGAACAAGGCAGTTTTTTCCTAAGCACAAAAAAGGCCAGCTTGCTAAGTATTTGAAAATTTAAATGCCATACACTAGTAGAAGATAGATTTATATCATCAACTTCAGTAATAGTTTGGGGAGTCAAAAACTCATAGTACAATCTAACCAGGAAAAGGACAGAATATGGAAGCCAAGGCTAACAAAATATCTCGAGGAAGTAATTTTTCTTAGTCAGAAAATAAATTAATTTTAATAAAATAATACACACAAAGGGTGTAGAAATCCTACAACACATAATTGAGGTGTACTAAAAGGAAAAGATGTAAGAAGCCAAGATTAAGAAGAAACAGTGAAATAGTTAGAAATAGATGTTTTAACCAAGAATACTGACAAACTGACAAGTCAGTATAAGACAACTCATAACGAATATCAGCCATAGACTTGATGTGGTTACAGGCATCCCATCTAGAAGAGACATAGCAAGACGGTTAAGGAAACAAGACAGGAAGAGAGCAAAACAGCAGTCCTACGGAAGGAGACTGCGTACAGGGATGTTTATATAACCCAGCCTTGTCAAATACCCTGCATAACAGCACTGATAAAGATAGAATTGTAAGCAAAATAATGTGAGATGGATAAAACAGTCTGGGAAAGTATTTGCCAATAATTTGACATTTTTAAGAAGAAAATATCCATCAGCCAGATTAAAGAATAATCAGAGAGTTGCAAGTCACTTTAGAGACAAATAAGAGTTCACTTTGAAAAGAAGCATAAAAGAAACATGATAATTTGCAACAGGAAGAAAAAGACCTTGAGGAGAGAGCAGAGCTGCAACACACCAGGTTGAACAGCAGCAGCAGCCACCCCCACCAGCATCATGGCTTCTGCCTGGAACAGGCAGAGCTCTCACCCATGGGAGAGGTGCTGGAGGCAGCCATGGGACTGTGGCATGGGGATACCTGCATCAGAGGGTATGGATATGATCTTATGGAGCCTTTCTCACCAGCACAAGTGTTGAGAGGGAAAAGTGTCTCAGGGAGTAGGATGGGTACAGTTAGAGTTACAGCACCACATGTCCTGCAGTGAGGTCTATAGGCAGGAAGATGCAGCTCTCCCAGATGATACCCCACATAGCCTTCATGTATAGAGAGCAGGTGCACATAACTCTGTTCAGCATTAGACTTTCAAAGCATTAATTATAAAACGGTGCTTAGAAATTTTTAGGGATTTATTGACATTTCATAATGTCTGGTCTTGTGGCTTATTTGTTTTGCTGTTGATATTGATTCTGGATGTATAGTTCAGTGTTTGCAAGTTAATTGCATGTCTTTAACAAACCAATAAGCTGTTTCAGATCTGATTTACTTTAAACTATATGAACTGCGCAGTTTTTCTCTGTAACAGGAGCTGTCTTCACTTCTATAAGGCACTTTGAGATTCTCCCAGAAAAGATTGTCTC
This sequence comes from Urocolius indicus, assembly GCA_013401255.1. Lineage (NCBI taxonomy): Eukaryota > Metazoa > Chordata > Aves > Coliiformes > Coliidae > Urocolius > Urocolius indicus. The sequence continues at coordinate 73,402 of WBNH01005907.1, forward strand.
ACAAAAACACTGGAGTACCTCTGGAGTAGAGGAAATCCTCCAACACAGAAATGAAATTTGTAACAAAATCATCTGTGGATATTTTAGAGAGATCCATAGACATGGCAAACTACACAGTACTCATAAATTATATGGAAGAAGTTACTCAACCAGCACTTTACTGATGAAAAGGATGTTTATGAAAAACTTTGTTATAAAAATATCCTGCCACAAATTTTCCTGATTTCAGCTGGGATAGAGTTAATTTTCTTCCTGGTAGCTGGCACAGTGCCATGTTTTGGATTCAGTATAAGAATAATGCTGGTAACACACTGATGTTTTACTTGTTTCTAAGCAGTGCTTATCTTAAAGTCCTAAAGGACTTTACAGTTCCCCGTGCTCCACCAATGAGGAGGTTCACATGTCCAGGACAGCTGACTCAAACTAACCAAAGGGATGTACCATACCATAGATCATCATGCCCAACATATAAACAGGGGGGAATTGATTGGGTGGATTGATTGTAGCTCAGGGTTGAACTGAGCATTAGCCTGGAGATCATGAGCAATTACATATGCATCGCTTGTCTTTCCTTAGGGTTTGACTGTCTATTATATTCCTTTTCATTACAATGATTATTACTGTATACACAATTGTTATAGTTATTTTATTCTATTTTAATTTAGTTTAGTTATTACACTGTTCTTATCTCAGCCCATGAGTCTTGAGAGGGGGAGGACTGAGCAAGTAGCTGTGTAGTGCACAGTTGCTGGCTGGGGTTAAATCACAATAAAGTGGCATCTTTCTTTATGTTTCTGCAAAAATGCTACTAAAGTTATTTTAGTGATAGCTGTAAATGAGAAAGTTCTTTAAATTAATTCCTTCCTGATTGCAAAATTATAGGTAATTTACAGTGTGATCTCTGCAGTTACTCCAAACTGTACCATCTAATGACCTATCTCACTCAATATGAGAAGTTTTTAGCCTGTGTCTTGGGTTTTTGGGGGATTTGGTTTGGGTTTTTATTTACTTGTTTTGTTTTTTTTAAATAGTAGTAGTAGAAAAAAATACCTTTATTTCATTAGTAACAAGTATTTAGAAATATATATTTAAAATACCATCTATAAGATGCATTAAAGATATATAGCTAAAGATACCTTCTGTAGTATGCATATATTACATATGGATTTGTATTTCACATTTTCTAGATCCAACTAGGCTTTAAAATTGCTTTACAGAGGTAGTTTTTTCCTGGTTGCACCCAAAACATCTCCTGGTAAATTCCTTTGCGTGCTAAGGGCAGGGCAGGACATGACTACATTAAATTGTATTCAAAGCTACTGTTCCACGTAAGCAGAAATGTTTCATACCACAAAAAAACCACAGCATCTGTGAAATCAAGGATTACTGTATCATTAACTCCAAAAGAGTCAGGTTGCTTTTCTTCATAATTCACAGTGTCAAATATTTTACCCTTTTCTTTTTCTTTCATTTTGTGCCCTGGAGAGAAATCTGAAAATAACACTTCTTTCTTTTTAATAACCACAGGGAAAAAAAAAAAGTTTACTTACCAGCCTTATAATGAGCACTATCTCTCTCAGCATGCTATATTTTTAATCCTCTAGTAAGACAAGCATGATTTAAATAATTTAAATGGTTTAAACTGAAAATAGACAATTGGGAAATCACTACAGGTGGAAAATGAGTCCTTGCAGCAACTGTTAGAGAATTAAAATGGCAGTTAATAGCTAAGTCAGTTTTGAATTATCAAAAGATAGTTAAGAGTTATGGTATTTAAAATAATGTGTTTTTAGCACAAAATCTGACGTGACTATTATCTTTGGTCAACCTATGGAAATAATGGATTTTTCAGTGTGGCAGACAAAATTAGAAAATATTAAATACCGTTCCACATCAGCTAGATGTTGTGACCTATAAAAAACCAAATTCAAAAACTTTCAAAATCAGACACATTTTAAAGTGAGACTATAATTATGGTTTCCGTTTGTCCTGTCTTTTGTCCTTTCTCAGTCTTTCAACATATTCAAATTTGATATTCACAAACCTTTCCTCTTTCTCAGTTGCAGAGTTTTCAGTACACTGTGAGCTGAAAATACTCCTCTAAGTTCTGGTTCTTTGTGTTTGCATATTCTGTTACAGAAAAACTTAGTAGGACAATTACCAAGAATGTAGTCAATTTGAATGATATTTTACCAATTACACAATTCAGAAAGCTGAGTTGGGAAACCAAGAACAATATTTAGCTAACAAAGTACTGAAAGTTCACGCTGAAATTAAATGGGAGAAAAACAAGCAAACAAACTTTTAGTCTTCTTTTATCAAACTCAACTTAGAGGTATTTTGTTAGAAAAAAGCTTTATTTAGCGAGAGCACAAAATTAGTACATGGACAGAACTAAAAATCCTCCTAAGCCAACATCCTGTTTCCAGCAATAGCTACGGAGACACACATAAAGATGATACAAGGTATAGAGGAAATGGAGGAGTTACATGATGTTCTTCTTGAGAAGTTGCCTAAATTCCAAGATTTGTAGCTTTGAAAGTTCTTAAAACTGTCATAATTTCTATGCAACCTTCAATGGACAGTATTTCATTAACTAATTTAATTTTTCTTTAACAGCATATAACATTTAACATGCAGGCTGCCGATGGGCAAATTATTCAGAAACAGCTAAATACTCTCTTGCTTTGGCAGATTGTGGTTACTGACATTGCCATTGAGTTACTAGCATTAAATTCAAACCAGATGACTCTATGATTTTTCAAAGCCAAGAGAGTCAAAGGATAATTCACATTCACTTAGACCCACTGATTTAAGATGGACAATCTCAGTGAATACATTAATGCTACTTCATTTCACACTGAATTGGTCTCTTGTTCAACTTAGAACCTACACAGTGTTTGGATGGGCAGATTTTAACCTTAAAATAATGGTACAAATTAGGAAAATGCAAATGATGAACTAAAGCATATCTTCTAGATATCTTGTTCCTTTTCCTTTTTTTTTTTTTTACCCTTCAAAAGCATTCTAAAGAAGGCAGTATTTTTTCAACATTTAAACAATTTCCTTCTAATATTTCTTTATATTTTCTAAGCTCATCTTCTTTCTCCTCTTTCAGGCAGATCTAACATAATTCATTGGTTTTCTTTGACATTTGTACTCTTTTTGAAATTAAAAATAAATAAATAAATGAGAAGTTACTTGCATGAATAAAAGGTGTATGTCAAGGGAGTGGGGCAGCCCTTTTTTAGTGTCCAGTGGTAAGACTAGGGGTAATGGACAAAAGCTGGAACGCAAAAAGTTCCACTTAAACTTAAGGAAAAACTTTTTTTACTGTAAGGGTGATGGAGTCCTGACACAGTCTGCTCAAGATTGTGGAGTCTCCTTCTCTGGAGGTTTTCAAAACCTCTCTGAATGTGGTCCTAAATGACCTGACCTAGGTGAACCTTTAGCAGGAAGTCTGGACTAGATAATCTTTAGAGGTTTATTCCTATCCCTACCATTCTGTGATTACTGTGATTCTGTGAATAGTCTCCAAGAAACAATTTCACAACTTAACTGTGATTTCAATGTTTATGGCTTTTCTTTACATCAGTACAGGTTTGGGGTTTTTGGGTTTTTTGTCATTTTTTTTATCTTGTTGTATCTTGATTATTAGTTAAGTAAGCTAATGTTACTGGTAGAGCTGATCTCACTCTGTCCTTTAAATAAATGATTTGATATCTGATCTCAGCCATAGCTTCTCAAGAATGAAGTTCACATCCTATTTTTATCTCACTGTTTTTCATTGCACTGAGACAGCTCTTTTGACATATAGACTTCCTGCATTTTGATATTCCTTTACACAGCCGTGTAAACAGATGATTCACCATGATTTCCAGACCAGCTGTACTTGACATGGGGAACTACAGGGCATGACAGACTCCAGAAAAAGGTCTATTAACACTTTAGCATACACATTCCTCATTGTAGTTCAGCATCATGGATCAACTTCCTAGATGTAGCTGCCCACTTGGGACAAAGACTTATAATGATATTTTGAAAGAGGTATTGAAAATGTTCATGATGGACTCTGCCATCATAAGATGTGGCTCAGAGCACGCAACATCCTTGGAAAAAGAAAAGATTTAATGAAAGTGACTGAATCTCAGATCTTAAAGAGTAAGAAAGGTAAAAAGCAAGTAATTGCTTTCTCTTTTGCAAAGATCTCAAGAAAATATCTCAAAACCTGTAAAAAAGAGATCACAGGTGCTCTGTTTTATTTTCTAATCAGTTTCAAAAAGAACACAATATTTTAATGAATCATTTGAAAATTATCAGGCATGAGAGTAAACTCACTACTCACTTTCAAGGTGAATTATACATCTAGCTGTATACAGGAATTAAAAGTTTTTCAAGGATCATTATCGAGGCCAATATTTTGATAAAGTTTTGGTATTCTAAAGGTATTATACCTAGTGAATTTGCTTATAGCATAACTATTCATGTGAGACAATGATATCTTTAATATTAACCTTGATAAAAGTAAATCTCTTAGTACACGCAGTTGCAAAGATAATTTCTCACCCTTCCACTCTCTCTGGAATCCAATCAGATTCTAAAATAAGATTATGATTTTGTTCTCTCCTTTTTTAAAACATGGTAAATGACACAACTGAAGATGTTCTATTCACTCATTGTTTTTCAAAGACATATGGGAGTTAACCTTTTCCTCATAAATAAATACTTTCTGTAGATTTGTATGAGGTCATCTTGATTCACTTTCAGAATAATTAAATGCAGTTCATAGAAAGCTTTAAAAATATTTTATCATAATGCTTTGTTATTTTTTTCTAAACATACTATGTATCACTATTCATATTGAATACTTTTAAGATCAATATTAAGAAGCTGGATGTAATCTGATTACAAATCACCTTGCATAGTCTTCTTTGCAAATTGGCAGCATTTTCCCTACCAGAAGGCCTGTTATTCTTGTACTGATTTAAAAGAGTTGCATGCTTTATTTATCCAATGCATTACCTGAACTTGTGCTTTCTGTAATGGTAATTTGAGTTTAACAAAACCTGTATATTTGTACTGGTTCCCTTCAGCCAGTTGTTATTACTGTTTCAAGGCAATGATTCAGACAAGTAATACTCATCTCTCCCACTTGAGGATTAGAAGCTCCTCTACAGACACTGATCAAGAAGAGTCACAATGGATTTGAATTCAGCCATCTTAATTCACAAGGCACATTTTTTCTGTGACAGTTCAAGGACCATGGAAATGACAGTTTAAAGTCTTTCTCTAACTCCACTTACATCTTGAACAAAACCTAGATTTAACAAAAAACTTTCCTACTGATACAGGCTTGTAACTAAAATGGCATTATCAATTTTCTTAATCAGAATCACAGAAATAAAATTGAAGGATAGTGCAAATAGACCAGAATTTAATTCCATAATATTTCTAGATAGGCTCAATAAAGGAAGAAGAAAATATAAGATTTTTTTTTCATGATTTTTAAGATATAAACTTCTACATAAGTTAGATAGGCCTACATTTGGTCTAGAAATGTAAAGATACTTCTGGCAGGTTTTAACAACAACAAGACCCATGACTTCTTCAGAACAACACTTGCTTCAGTCCTATGAATAATTCAATTCCATTCATTACAGAGTACCTCTTATAAGAATATGCTATTAAAGTAGCATAGTAAAGAGATTTACATGAGTCAGAAAAAATAGTGTAGAACTCTCTATGCAAAGCCAGAAAATTGTTTCATTCAGACATCATTCAATAGATGGTTTCACTTCTCTCTCCCCTCCTTAATGGGAATGGCTGGACAATTACAGCCAATGCAGTTGCCTGGAAGATAATTTGAAGTGTGATCCTCAAATCACAGCACAATTCCAATTCTTGAGTATATTACATTGTTGCTCTAAGGAAGGTCTACATTTTCAGACATGAACGTTACAGTGAAAAAATACCCTAGTTCTCTTCAGTCTTGCTCTATTGATCTCAATGAACTTTATATTTAATAAATATTTCTCAGCTTTTAGAGCTGAGAGTCATCTCAGAGTCATCTGTTCTCCCGAGAAATTATTCCACCTTGGGAAATTTCATCTTCAAGTCATAAACTAGTGCTTGCAGAACAGAAAACAGAACTGGAAGGTTAATTTTTAAAGTTTTCTATAGCCTCATATCTGGAAAGTATTTGTAAACCATTCTAGAGATATTTAAAAAAAAATATTTTCTATTCAAAGGAAGAATATAGAGCATCTCATAAGTAAAACAAAGTTCTTTATTGAAACCAACCAACCAACCAACTGGACCAGACTTCTTCTTTCTTTACCTTGATCAATAGCAACAGGAGATTAGTTTTATTCTTAAAAATGGAAACGAAAAAGGAAAACACGAATTTCCATTTCAGAACATCTTTCTCTCATGCAATTCTAACAAATTTAGGAAATACAGAGAGAAGGAAAGACACAAATGTATTGTAGGGTAATTTCTTTATATTTGAGGATTTAGCTTCTGCCCCTGGACCTAATTAAAAATAGCTGAAATATATTTTGATCTTAGACTTAGAAGATACTTCACACTCTGCCAGATCCCATTTTAGGAAATGAAAAGTTCCTGTTTTAAATGTATTTTCTTTTACAAACAACTTCTGTTACTACAGCAGTCACCAATGAGAACAAGTTGTCCTTATCCAGCTTCTTGGAGCTGAGAAAATACTGTTTACTTAGTTCTATCTTGAACCCCTATATTTATGCTCTACTATGGACAAACTGAAAAAACTTGACTTTTTTATTAGTCATACAAGCCATTAAATGAAAATATGGCCTTTTAGGTTTATAAGTCTGTTACGACAAGCATACTATCATGATTCATAGATATTATTTTCTAATTTTATTCATGAAATATAAGTAGTATTTTTATTTACCTATGTGAATAGATTCTTTCTTCCTTGACTTTCTCAGGATTGTCTCATCACTTAGAATAAAGTTTAGAGGTATTATTCACTATATAAATAAATTAATGTAAAACCTTAGGTGTAAGTAGATATTTTATAGCTAAAGTCTTTAGTATTTTGTTAAAATAGTTTGAATATAAGAATTTCTCAAGACATTCTAATTTTAATTTTAATCTGATCTTATTTAACATTCTTGTTGAATACTTCTTGTAAAATTGAACTTGAAAAACAGAAGGAAGTTTGTATGTACAGGTTTTTCTAGTGTAAATTTGAAGAAAACTGTGAAATATATTCTCACAGACAATATCAAGCAAAACTTACTATTCTGGAAAATACCAGAGTGCAATTATAGAACAATTTGACAGCAAAAATACCTCTAAATATCCAGTATTGTGTTCTTCTTATTTTGAAACCAGATACATTTCGATTCATATCTGATTATTTTTTTGTATAGCCTTATATGAAGGTATGTGAGTTTTGGTTTTGTAAGGAAGAAGATTTGACAATTGTTTTATATATGCATAACAAACCAGGAGATTTCCCACCTCTAGTTTGTGAAACAAAAATGTTAAAGAAAGACTACGGGGAATGCAAAAGAATTCCCTGTTCTGTGTCAGTGCAGCATGAACATACTCTGCAATCCTGTTTTCAAGTTACTATCAGTCCAACTTTTTCAATGAAAATGTCCATATATGGAGCCAGAAATATTTCATTACAGAAATAATTATTTCAGTTAGTATTCACTGAAACTTAAAAGAATTCTAAGACATATGGCTAGGTCTATTTCTTTATTTCAAAAAGGAAAAAAAGAAAGCCTCATACTGACTTGCAACATGTCCTGCCTTGGGTTTTTGACACAAGAGCCTCTCTCCCCTGCTTCTTATCTTCTCAGTGCTGTGCAGTTCTTCATATAAGCTAGGTATTTCTGCTTGTTTCTCAGGTTCTCAGTTTGGTCTTTGTGTGTAACTGGACCATAGCCTTTCCTTCTCTCCATCCATGTTTTCTTGCAAACACAAATAGGAATGGGTACAGAAGCATGGAACTCTTGCTCTTTTTCCTCATTTTCCATTGAAATCTTTTAAGCATAAATCATTGTGGAAGAAAATGATATTTCATCACTGAAAATCCACAGATTATCAGGATATCTGAAAGAAAAGGTTGAAAAAAAGGGGAGTGCAAAGGGAAAATCTCTCTTTCTCTTGTCTTCACTACAGAAGCTCCTGTGGAAATTAAATTATTAATAACATTTACACGTTTATATTAAGTGTTATGCCTCAAAGACTGATTACAGAGGAGACTTTGTGGACAGTAGATATTATATATGCACATATATAACACAATGAGATATTAGACGTGAATATTTCAAATAGGAAAGCACAAAATAATTGCATCTACAATACAATTGCTACTAGAAAACTCTTTAGACTTCCTAGGTAAAAGACTACTTTCTACATGTATATAAAATATCAGATCTCTTCCTTCCAAGATCATTTGGTTCACTGCCATCACCACAAAAATACTGTTCAAACTACTGCAAGAAATAATATATGAAGCCATTGCCCTTCAGAGAAAACAGAAGGAATGTTCATTCACTGGAACAATCTAATTGCTTGGAAAAGCTGTGGTACTTTGGGGAAGTGTTAAAAGTCCATTAGAAAGGATACCATGTAGAGTACGTTCATTCCAATTAACACTACCTACATCAAAGCACATTAGAAACAGTACAGGAAGGTAAGAAATACACAGAACAGCAGTAAGCAAGAAATAGACAAAAAGCCAAAAAATAAGTAAGAGATTAAAAATGCGTAAGGCAAGTTGAAAAAACACCCAACCAAACAAAAAGCCGAACCACAATGCAAATAAAATTTCAAAACACTTGTTTCATCCTGCAATTTTTTTTTTATCTTAATGAGAATCAGAGGAACTCCAGGACCACTTGATGTGTTCATATGAAGAAAACACATAAAAATAAAAGGTGAACTTCTGAATGATGATATAATTTGGAAGCTTGCAATCATGTTTTAGTAATGAATTCTCTAATATCAGCAGCAAAATTAACCTGAAATCCTTGTTAAAAGTTGATACTACTGTTTCTGCGGCCTTTAATCAATTTTTTTTTAGAATCATGCAAAATTTGTGTAGTTTCTTGTACTAGGACACTAAGTAGATGAAATCATTACTGTATGCTTCAGGTTTGCATTTCAGCCATGACAGTGTCTTCCCCTTCTTGAAAAGTAGGTTAACAGCTGCTGGGTGAGATATCACTATAAAACAAAAGTAGTGCATAACTGACACCCCAGCAAACAAAAGGCCAAGAATTATTTAAAAAATGTATGAAAATAACCTTCTCCTACTCTATCCTTGCCTTTTCTTCTGTAACATTTTCCTCACATGTGTTTTAACTTTCTCTTCTGCATTTGCTGAAGTACAGTTCTGTAGAGATGTAGTACTTTCCTGAAAAAGAATTTCCCATGGGATCCAAGCCAAAGAATTACTTAATGTCAAAATTAAATGTATACTATACCAGAATGGTAACATTTCAGGGAAAAAAAATAATCTCCTCAGTAAATAAATTCATTATGACACATAGATCCCAATCAAAGATTGTACAGGAAATTATTTTCTTCGTACTCCCAAAACTCTATTCCTGAAATTAAGATAGTAACAAATTCGAAAGGATAGAAAAGTAGTTTCTATGATTACCAAAATAGGATGGTGGCACACATTCCTGGAGTACAACAGAAAGAAGTAAAGAAGTATTGATGAAGGTCTATCATCAGACTTTTACCAGAAAGAAGCCTGAAACATAGAAGGTCACTGTCTATCACAAAGCAGAGATTTCAAGACATTCCAAAAGGAATTGCTGAAGGTGACTAGCCTATGTCCCTAGAATCTATAAACCAAGAAACATTGAATTCCAAGCAAAGATATTCCAAAATAGATCCAATACAGAAAGGAAATATCTCATGGTAAAAATATTGAAAGTCAACAGAAATTGGATAGAAACTTTAGGTCTTTTTGAAAGGAAACAATTGAGTGAAATATGATACTTTTCTGTTCATGCATCACTGAAAATATGTTGCTGTCTTCTTGATTTAGGATCAGGTGAATTATGTTGTCATTCCCCATTTTTTCAAGAAAGTCACTCCATGACATCTTCAATCAGAAGGGTTTTTTTTTTAAGAATTAAAATGAATGGCTGTGAAAATCAAGTCTCCTTTGTACACTTTTTATCTGAGCTAAAGCTGAAAACTGGCTGTTTATAACTCATCATGTTGGGTTTCTGTAGAGCCATTTCTGGTAATGGAGAAGGGGCTGCAATGGTGACTCCTGTAAGAAGTTTCTTAAAATTTTCCCCAGCTCTAAGTCAGACCTACCTCTGGACCTAAGCCAGCTGGGCACTTCTGTGATCACTTTCTAAAAGGAAGAAGCTGGAAGGAGTTGAAGGAGAGAGAAAAGACCATATAGGTCTCTAGGCCAGTGAGGGAAAAGAGGTGTGTCATAGCAGACAATCCCCTGCATCCTGGGTGAGAGGACAGGCTGTTTCCCTGAAACGCATTGACTGTCTCATGCAAGCGAACCAACACTGAAGCTGGGGGAGAATGTGAGGAGCTCTCCTCTGAGGAGGATGGACCACAAGAGACCATCTGTGATAGACTGACCACAACACCCATTCCCTACCCATCCTGCACTGCTGAGGGAGAAGGAGGTAGAGGTGTTGGGAGCACGTAGCTGAGCCCAGGAAGAAGGGAGGGGTGGGGGAAGGAGATCTGAAAGTTGTGGTTGTATTTTTCTCATCATCCTGATTTTTCTTTCTATTCCGTTTCCAGCTGGTAATATATTAAACTTTCTTATTTTCTTTCAAGTAGCGGAGTCTGTTTTGCCTGGAAATATAATTGGCAGTGAGTCCTCCCTGTCCTTGTCTCAGTCCACAGGCCCTTGGGTATTTTTTCCTCCCATCTTGCTGGGGCCTCCGCCATCCTACAGAAAGTGGGGGTGTAGGGCAGGCTGAGAAAGGAGCTGCATGGTGCTCCATTGCTGGCTGGGCCTAAACCATGACAATATTGTAATACAAGTAGATTTCAAAAGTGTGTTTTAAGAGAAGATAAATTGAAACTAACATAAAAAACCACAATAATATAACTGTATTTTAGCAAAGTAAATAATTTTCATTGTCATTTATATAAAAGCATATGAAAGAGAAAAGATAGTGGAGAAGAGGCACAAAATATCTTTAATATATTCAGGGTGAATTTTTTTTTTTCTTTTTGTATAAGACACCATTTAGAACATTGGATTTTTCCTTCTTTTTAACATAGTGATCAGTAGAAGGATGTTGGCATGACTGCTAATGGATACATTTGGACACTTGTATTTCATGTATAAACATCTTCACACTTTTGTTAGTGTGAAGATGCCTAACAGATCACCCTGGCAAATGAAAAGAAGTGTGAAACAAGCATTGTAATTTGAAATGGGTAGAGAGAGATCTTGGGGAGAGAAGGAACAGATGCAGCACATCAAGCTGAGTACTGCCTGCAGTCCTGGCACTGCCATCACCAGTTTCACCTGCAACAGGCAGAAACTTTTTGTATTGTATGGGTGCTGGGGACAGCCAGAGCCCTGATATTTGTAGATGTTTATTAGTAATCTCTGGTTTCATTAGTTTATCTATTGCACTATTGATGTTGATTCTGCATGCATAGTTCACTGATTCTCAATTAATAAAGTACCATTACTAAATCAATAAACTGTTTCAGTTCTGATTTTGTTTCAACTATGTAAAAGTAGTTTATCCCCCACAACAATTAGTTGCTTAGTTTTAATTTGTGTTTTTTTCTATTGTGTCCAGGGATTCAAACAGAGATACCATTTGCCTAGACGTTGCAAAAAAATGTGTAACAGATATGATTGCTGTGTATCAAGTGCTTAATAGTTTCAGGAATTTTTGAATTACTTTGCAATTTGAAAAATACTGCTTTATGAACATTAATGTGATCAATGACTGTAAAAGAAAACTTTCTTTTCTCATTTCATATTACTCAGATCGTTAAGTATGCTTTATCATATTTTCTATTTTTCAGTTTATTAATATTTTAAGCATATTAGAATTTCATACATATTTTTCACAATGGTTTCTACACATTATTTAAATACTTTACTAACTGTACTGAACACCTGAGAACCTGGCTTAATTTTTATATTGCATTTAGAATTTAAATTATCACATATATTTCCTTAGGGCTGCGTTACCAATGATTATTCTAAACATTTTAACTGGGAGAATAACTTTAATCAACAGACTTGCTTAGACAAGATGTAAACATACGTGTTTAGAGTATAAGCTGCACAACTGTAAGTTCATTCTACAGAAACATCTTTTCACTTACCAGAGAAGTTATGGAAAGAAACAGATTTTTGCACGTTGCCTAGGAGACCAAGGTATAGCCATGACATGGTATGCTGTTACTTAACATAGTGTAATTTACTATATCTTTCTCAATCTGCATTAAAAAGCTCTAATCAAGATTACTTAATGTTGCCTAAAACATTAAAACCACACAGCTAATATGTCTGTCTCTAGGAGTTTGTAAGTTTTTCCCAGATCTAAGCAGTCAATTCCTTTAAGAAACATATCTTTAAAGCTATTATTCTGCAATGATAATTCAGAAATATTTTATCCTACTACACATACACACATACATTATTGTTATTATTATTAGTAGATATTCCTAGAACTTCTTTCCCCCCAAATCAAGACTATTAAAACTAAGTAAATTTAATTACATCCCATACTAGTCAAACACTCAATTTTTACTCCAAAGGCTTGAATTAGAAGCATTCATCCACTACTCTGGGTATCTTAGCTGTAAATTACACATCACAGCACATAAGAGTTGACCTTATATACATGTGTCTTGTCTTGCACCTTCCTTTCTGCTTTTATTCCTATGAAATTATAATGCTGGTGCTGCTTCACACTGTCTAAAAAATGGTAACATCTGTCCTCTAAGTTACAAACATTACAAAATAATGACATAAGAAACAACCCTAAATTCTGCTTCTTAGTACTAGATTCATTCTCAGACCTTTTATTCATATATGTTTTTTTGGGCTAAAATGAAAGAAGAAATATTTTTAATCAATTTAGTCTCTACATTTGATTTCTTAGGGATGTTTTATACTTGCTTCAAGACAAGAACAAGAGTAATGAGGTAGTGAAGCTAGAACTTCCTCCGTGATTGTGAAAGGAATTGTCTAGGATATTTACTACTACGGAACAATGTCACAGCCCAACACACCTCCCTGCCCTGCCCTCAGAGTTTCACATGTGCTTTACTATGCACTCAAATATGCATGTAAAGTTTCATCGTTTTACTTGGTACTATTTCCATAAGAAAAAAAATATATATAGATGCAATATTGTTGTCCTGTAGTTTCTCTTCTTACATAAGATTCAAACTAGGACCTTCATTCTGAAATTAGCATGTGGTTGCCCACACTTCTTTCAAAACATTCAAATCTAGAAGAAGAGAAAGTAGATGATAATTACCTTAGCTCCTCCACAGCAAATACTGAGTTTTGTTTCTACTGTAATCACGCTGTCCTGGAAATCAAGAATTATACTTGGAAGATGTTTCATGATCTTCTTCACTGCCAAGGAAATAAAATATCACAAAAAAAAATCAGTTAGATCTCAATGCTAACCACAGCCCTATCACACATACAGACAGAAAAAAGAGCCCTCAAAAAAACCTAAAAGAAAATATAATTTTAAAAAATCCTTTTTAATTTAGTCTCCCATAGTCATTCTTACAGCCTCTGTTAAAAACTGACTGGAAAAAAAAAAAAACAAACCCTCCACAGATGTACAACCTCGTTGCTTTGAAGCATAAGTGTATCTCCAAATCAGTTTTTCTTAGAATATGAAATACACCTCTGAGAGAAAAGGACTTCCCTGAAAGACTGAAAGAGAGAGTTTATGTGGATGAGCACTGACTGATATGTAACTATGTTTCGAGCCTAAAACTTTTCCTGCCTCTGACAAACCTAGGTGATAAATTATTCACTTACATATTTGCAAAATCTAATATTGTGTACTGGATGCAGGTGCCCTGGCATGGCAGCAGGGGCTGCAGGGTGGCCTCTGTGAGGAGAGGTCAGGGCTGCCCCATGCCAGGCACAGCCGATTCCAGACGGCTTCAGCCTACGCACTGCATGGCACAGCTCAGCCCCACAGCCATGTGTGGGACACTTCTGAGAAATTATGTGCAAGAAAGGGCAAAACACTACCTGGGAGTGAGGGAAAAGTGTGAGAAACAGCCCTGCAGAGACCAAAGTCAGAGAACAAGTAGAGGTGGAGGTGCTCCAGGTGCCCAAGCAGAGTCTCCCCCGCAGCTGCATGGAGAAGACCGTTGTGTCATAGGCTATGTCCCTGCAGTCCATGGGGGACTACTGTGGGGCAGAGATTCCCATGGAAGACCCAAGGCCAGAGCAGGTGGACATGTCCTGAGGGAAGCTACAGCCCTGTGGAGTGCACACACATGAGAAGGTCCTGGCAGAGCTGTGGCCTGTGGAGGACTTGGGATGGAGCAGTCTCTTCTTGGAGGACTTTACCCTGTGGAGAGGAACCATGCTGGAGTAGTCTGTGAAGGACTGAATCCCATGAGAGGGACTCTATGCTGAAGCAGGTGAAAGGCATAAGGAGGAAAGAGCGACAGAGAGAAGATCCTAAGGCTAGGCCAGGACCTCTGTTACCCATCCTCCTGCACTGTGCAAAGACAGGAGGTGATACAGGAGTCAGAAATGAAAGAGTGAAGTTCATACTGAGAAGAATGGCACTGGGGAATATGTTTCAATTTTCATCTTTGTTTCTGACAATCTTACTCTATTTTCAGTTGACAATAAGTAAAATTATTAATCTCCAAATCGAGCCTTTCTTTTTCTTGAGATTGGTAGGAATTTTAAGATTTTGGCTTTATTTCTCATTAATTTGATTGGTAATAAATGAAAATATTTTCCCCAAGTCCACTCTGTCTTGCCCATGACAAGCCTTGTTATATTCTATCTCCCTTTTCTACCTGAGAACGAGAGTGAGAGAGTGGCTTTGGCCAGCATCTAATCTACCATTCAGCCAGGGTAAACTCACCACATCACTGCACAGTGGCTATCTCAGAAAAACAAACAAAAAAATTCAACCTTGATTAAAAACATGAAGCAAATGCCTACATGATTTTATTTCCTTCACAACATTTATTATAATATTTTGGACATTGTGAGTCATGAATAACATAACGATTTCAAGTTAATGTTGCAAAACAATGTGTATGAGCTTCCAGGGTACTGAGGCAGAAGGTAGAATTCTGTTAACAGCAGAAATGGAAGTTAACTGGAGATGAAGAGAAGGATTCATTCAAATACTAAATGAAAGAGACTAAAATCAATAGGAAAATGTGCCTACATATTTTTCTGCTTGAAGACTGATTATAAAATGACATATATCTAAGCTGTTGCTATTAAACACAAATTAACTTCCATTTAGAGACTTAAAATAAATACAGCAAATAAGGGTAATGAAATGGCCATTTGAAAAGAGTTTGTTAGACCAACTGCATATTGAAAAATAAATTCTGAAACAAAACCTGAGAAAATCGCATCCAGATATACAGGAATATGGTAACTGAAAAAAAATGATAGACAGAGTAACTACATTTTGGAGGTTGCAATTTAAATCCATGAATAACACTGCGGATTAATATAATACCAATGGAATGGGTTTAATTCCTCTATCCATATTACCACAAATAGGTTTTATCAACTGACTTTCTAGAAATGCCAATACCAGGACATTTTCTGGAGTTTTTCAATCTTACAATTCACAGGTACTATTAAGTGAGTCTTTAATTTAAGAGATGTCAGTGACTTGGTGAAATTTTCTGGTTTTCTCATAATTTTACAGATTGCTGAAGCAAATATAAGCTAAGTTAAGGTGTCTGGAATGGAAAAAGATCATGATTCATATCACCTAGTTTGTTACAGACAGTGAATAAATAACAGATATTTATCCTAGAAAATCTCCACAGTAAAAAAAAAGAACACATAGATACATAGATACATAGACAATGTCAGACTTAAACATCTTGTTCACACTTAAATGTTTCCCCAAATTTTAAACGTCCAAGTCAGATGGAATAAAGTCTGTGCAAAATGAGTTCAAATAATGTACTTCAAAAATTAGGAATTCAAAATAATAAACAGCTTAAAATAATGCAAAATTAGTGGGAAAGAATATTAAATATTAAACAAATAGTTCTAAACCTTTTGAGCTTGTCACTAGGAAGAAGTAATGCAAATAGACTGAACGGGATTAGTATACAGAAATTCTTTCATCAAAAGGCAATACCAGTGTTGACAGTAGGATAATGATGCTAGAAACTAGAAATTAAACACTAATGGCCTGCATACCTAATCTTTGACTTCTCCTGCTACTCAAGCCAAATTTGATATTTATGTACTCTATTACCATGTGTATTTTGTGGTCAGAGAGACATTACTTTGATATTGTACAGTACAGTATAAGCTTTCATCTGTTCTGTATAATCAGTTATCCCTAATGATGTATTTACATAAAACATATTTCTAGCCTAATTTCAATGGTGAAGTCGAGCAAAACTCTCAGAGAAGCCATGCAAAACCTTAGAAGTTATTTACTGATGACAGTAATGAATGTTTTATAATACAAAATTTGGGGTTTTTTTGATTGTCTGGCTTTCCAAAATCAAAATGAATATGTATAGGCATTTTTATTTCATGCTGTGCTGTTCTTAGTCTAATCACATTTCTACTTTGACTTGGCTGCTATTTCTTTAGCACTTAATTAAAATAAAAAGTGTGTGTATATATAAAGACACATACATACATATATGTGTGCTTTTCACACAAAAAAGGGGTGTTTTAAAATTAATTTTAAAATAAAAAGACAGTTTTGTCCTCTACATCTCTTAATTAAAAAAAAAAATCGAACACAGACCAAAAAAAATTCAATGGCCTGAGTCAAACAACACATCACCACTAAATCACATGTACATAAAAATAATGCTGATTTCTGCACAGATTTCTAATTTTTGCTAGTTATTTTAAATGCAATAAATCATTTAATCTCCATAGAAAGTTCAAGAAAGAAAGTTTAAAGAACTCTTTTTATTTCTTTCAAAGATTTAATGTTTAGAAGATGTAATAAAATTAGAAGTTATTAATAGTATAATTTCAACTTTTATGGTTACAGAGCTTTTTTTTTGAACAAAAAGGAAAAACCTAAAACTTATATTCTGCATCTCAATCTGAGAATGACTAAAAAGCACATTAAAAAAAATCACAGAGGTGAGATAAAAGAATGAGGAATACTGAGACCCTGAATAACAAAAGAGTACCAGAAAGACAAGGATATGAAAGGGATTTTTTTAAGAAACAAGTACGAAAACATTTTAAATAAATGTTGTAATTCCTTTGTCTTAACATGTGATGTTATCATGCTTTAAGACAGAACAATTTCCAATTGATTTACAGAAAAATTCCATTAGTAAATTAGTTGTATTAAGTAAATCTCAATAAATTCTTTCAAAGCTTTTCCATTTAAAATTAACTTGAAGTGTGTATATATTGTAGTGGTTTTGCCTGGGCCAGGTTTTCAGTGGTGGAGGTGGGGCTACAGGGGTGGCTTCTTTAAACAAAGACCTGCCAGAATCTTGCCCTGTAGCTGATAGCACTAATGCCAGTGAATCCCAGAATCAACTCTTAGCTGACCAGGGCCTGGCCAATTAGTGACTGAGGTAATACCTCTGTGATTAACTTATTTGAGAAGGGGAAGAAGTTGATGCACAATTGTTAAATGGCAACAGCAACAGGGAGGGAGAACATGAAAACATCTCTACAGACACCAAGGTCAGTGGAGAAAAAGGAGGAGGAGGTGTTCAGGCTCTAAAAGAAGGAATCTCCTGTGACCTATGGTGTAGACCATGGTGAGGCAGCCATGCCCCTGCAGTCCATGGAGGCCATCAGAGAGCAGAGATCCGCTTGCAGCCCGTGGAGGATCCCATGCTGGAACGTGTGAATGCCTGAAGGAGGCTGTGACTCCATGGGAAGCCCACAGTGGAGCAAGTTCCTGGCAGGGCCTGGAAGCCCATGCTAAAGCAGGTTTGCTGTCAGGACTCCTGATCCTGTGAGGCACTCAGCTGGAGCAGTCAGTACCTGAAGGACTGTTCTCCCAGTAGGTGACCCATGTTGGGGCACGGTGTGAGGAGCTGCCCCCGTGGGAGGCCCCATGCTGGAGCAGTTCGTGAAGAATTGCAGCCCATGGGAAGGACCCACGCTGGAGAAGTTCATGAGGGACTGTCTCCCGTGGGGAGGGACCCCACAGTGTAGCAGTGGGAAGTGTGAGGAGGCCTCCCCCTGAGAAGAAGCAGCAACAAAGTCCATCTGTAATGAACTGCCCATAACCCTCATCCCTTGTGCTGCTGGGAAGAAGGCGGGGGGCGGGGGGGAGGGGAAGTGTTTTAAGATTTGATTTTATTTCTCATTTCCCTGCTCTGATGAATCGTTAATAAATCAAACCATTTTCTCCCCACGTTGAGTCTGTTTTGCTTGTGATGCTAATTGCTGAGTGAGCTCTCTGTCCTTAAGTCATGAACCTCTCATTTTATTTCTCTCTCTCTCCCCTGTCCAGTTTAGGAGGGGGAGTGATAGAATGACTTGGTGGGCAATTGAGACCCAGCCAGGGCAAAAACACCAAAATAGATACTTTTTTCCTCCAGTAAATGAGTTTAAGGATCTTAAAGCAATCAGACAAATGTACTTGCAATTTGTAAATGTGCTTTTTCCTTTTCAGTGTGCTGGGCATTTCAATATATATACAAAACAATTTGTTTTGAAATTAATTACTGCAGTACTTTATAGAAATAATTATATGGATTATATATATTATATAGTATAGATATCATTCAAAAATGCAGGAGTTTTACCTTGATGTGAAAAAATCCTGTGGAATGCAATTTTTAACTCTATAAATTTATAAGTCCTTTAGAGTATTAATGTCATACTATTCAATGTTTTGCTCTGCCAGGAAAATAGTAATTGTTTTAAAACCTTTCTCCTTCCAAAGGAATGACATAAGACTGCTAATGCAGCAAACTGTCCTGTTTCTTTTCTGCATTCTTAGTTTCCTCCTGAGATGAACATCAAAGAAGCAGAAGAAAAATCAATACAAGTTTAAGTATTGAGGACTGAAGTTTTTATAGTTTAAGTATTGAGGCAGAAGAATTTAAATCATGAAGATGTAACTGACATTACCCTGTCCATCATAAAGCTGTAAAAGTTCAATGAAGTATCAAGAGCTAGGTTGCTAAAACACAATGAAAGTGGTTTTTTATATCTTCAGTATACACCTTGAATTAAAATATTACAGTTGTTTTATTTTTTTCTTTTAGCTTTTTTGCCAGTAACACAAAGCACTGTCTGTTCATAAACATACATACACATATGTGTACACATACATACAATTCATATATACCTAACATAAGGTGATTTGGGTACCGAAGAGCCTGTATTCATCTGTAAATATATTAATTTTATTCGTACAAAATAACTCTCATTACATTAACACAGCAACCAATCTTGAGCTGTCCAAGCTCTACTTGTCTATAGACAAATTACTAGGAAACAGATATTTTTGCTATGACCAGAAATAAAACTGATACATTAAAAAAGAGAATGATGAAAAATACTGCAAAAAACTGTTGTTGTTTTTCTTTCAAAGAACAATAGAGTGCAAAATAATTTTCTACTTAATTTAATAAAGCAATTTTCATTTGAGACACAGTTCTGACAGTGGTGTTTATAAAAACAGATTAAATCACTTTTCAGATTTAGAGAGTAGTTAGCCTATAAAAATAGTCAATAATGGAATTAAAATATCGTTCTTATTAAAACCAAAACTTGTTACTAATTATTAGACATATCCTTTTGCCTACAGTAAAACTTCTTGTGACCTCAGTGACTATTTTCACAAATATTTATAGAACTTCTATTGCTTACTAAACAAGCTCACTTTGTGTGATTTAGAATGGGTATTATTTACACAATTGACATATAGGCATCACACTTATTTCACAGAACAAACCTAAAGAAATTATATGTTTTTATCTCTAAGCAACTATGCAAAAAACTTTTCTTGCATGCATATTTCGTGATTAAAAACCACAATTCTTTTAACACGTATACTTGCATGGCTAAAATGTACCTTTAGTCACATAATGGAGTAAAGATTCATAATTAAGAAATATTTTAATAATTATCATAAATACTGGAGGATTTATAAGACCATGTCATAAGCAGAACTCTCTTCTATTAGTTAAGTGTTTCTCTCACTCATTCGTCTTCAGCCTTCTAGAAATTAGACAGAATTTTAAAGCAGCTCTTCTTTCCTATTCCATCACGTTGAATATACTTAATAGAATACACCATTTTCTTCCTCCAGTCACTACATCAGAAGCCCAAATGATGACGACAGACTGGATATTTAGATGGCTAAACATTGATGAATGAATCCTACCTCAACATACACTCTTTTCTCCAGAGGGTTTGTATGTAAATAAGTTATGTCAGGAAATTTCTATTGCAGAGCAGCCAGGAGTCCTGTGCTACTAGAATCTTTCAATCCATTTGTACCTGGATTTCTATACCTTTAAAGAATAGCAGCCTAACATATCTTAAGCTGGCAATAGGTCGGGCAAACAGAAACTTAGATAATAGAAAAGTCTGTTTTTTCACATCAGTGTTATATTTATATCACTGTCTCTAAATTTAGCCACAAAAGTCTTTGATCATACAAACACTTGAGGTACACATAGGTTTACTCTCATCTGATTTAAACCTCTGGGATTGTTCTCAAAAGAAAACATCTGAATGCTTTGACTGTGTTGAATAAAGTGCTTCCTGTTTTAGGAGCTAAGTTTGCAAAGTAGACTTTAATGTGCAGTTGCATAACAGATATAAATATATCAATAAATGAATTCCATATCTACTGATATGGATAAACAGATGAAGCTTTTTCATTTCAGGTCTTTGAGCTGATAAAGCTTGTAGAAAACAGTTAGATTCAATTCACAAATCATTGCTGTAGCACTGTACAGTAAATAAACAAAAATTCATTTCATGGTATTTCAATTTTTATGGTGTTGTTTAAGAAGCAGTCTGTAGATTGCTATTACTTCTACTATAAAAACTGTAATATTACAGTGGTGGCTGGTAGTGTGGATGTAGTAAAAGGTCTGCCAGTTTTTCCATTATAAACTTCTATTTTAAGAGGCTTAGAACTCCACTATAAAATGTTCTTCAGATGAACATGTTGCAAACAACTTACACAAACTTTGTCACAGAAACAGACACACTTAACACATATGTGTACAATTTTCAAAAGTAAACCTGAAAGAAGAAATAAAAGTGAGACAAAAGAACAATGACGTAGATTCACAGGAAAACAAGTATTGTTGAAGTAACATTAAAAGCCTAGAAAATTGTAGTTATGCTACAAAGAAATGCTAGAAAATAAAAATATTTTTCTTTTTGTCTCTATCACAATATAGAATCCAGAACAAGTTTATAGTAGCAACACTATTGGTCTAACAAACTTTTAGGAAGGCATCTGGATAAAGATGATCCAAAAAGAATTGTTACCCATCTTATTTTCTTTTCACTTCCTACATTAGAAAAACACTGCTTTGGTAATTCTTTACACAGTATTTTTATTAATTATGATAACTTCATCTTGTCTTCCCACACTCTTTGGTTTTGTACATTTACAGTGAGATGGAGGGGAAAATAAATAAATGTTAATCCAATAGATGTACCAATAATAAACTCAGAAGCTAAAAAACCTATCGGAATTCTGAAACTATTTTTTATAATTTTTTTTTTTTTCAAGCAGAAAATCTAAGGTTTTACTGAGACAAAGAAGAAGAGACAAAGGACATATTTTCAATTCTTTATTATACAAACTGCCTGAAAAATAAAGGAAGCATTTTTTTTACCTGTTGTGTTAATACATTGAAAGAATTCATACTACACAGGGACACTGAAGCTTTTGTCCTACAAATTTCTCTATTACAGTTTGACACAAATACTGCAGTAAATCATCATTACTAAGTGAATTACCATAAAAGCCCCACTACTAAATATGTCTGATAAATAAAGTGTTTGTATGTATATATATATA
>WBNH01005908.1:0-37864 GCA_013401255.1 Urocolius indicus
CTGGCCAAACCCAGGACAAAGTGGTAACATCCTTTCTTAGATGTACTACTTCAGCATTTCAAATTGGAAGTAGAATGCCAGAATTCGTATGCAAGTTACTTTAGTTCATAGAGTGATCCATTTGAAATATTGCATTAGAAAGAAACCTGAGACCTTGGAATAGAACAACTTTTACAATTCTTAACATACATATTTTTTATTAACTAATTTTTTTCATCAAATTTCAAAACCTATGATAATGTAATTGACTTTCTAAACTCTGAAAGAGAATAAATTATTTTCTCAGGATTGTTTTTCATATTATCTCCTAAATATTAATAAGAATTTAAAAAACTTTGGCTTAGAGAATGGAAAAATAATGCCATTCTGAATGTCTGAAAATTTCTATATATCCTCAACACATGAGATTGTTAAAGATCCTGTAGCAATTTTCTCCAGAGCTGGAGCAGATTTTTCTGACTTTATTTCAATTTCATTAATTACTATATCACACTTTTTCCCAAAGCTACGTGAAGAAGCCAGCTTTCCACAAACTAAGTCCTAGGAGGTATTTTTAGGATGTTTGAAGGGGACATAGGAGTTGTAGAAAAGGTTATAACCTTCTTTGGATATTTTCTGTCTTTAAGACTTAAGGGAAGCTGAAATCAAAGTGCCATCAAACTTCGATTTTACTGTGAGTGTCTTGTACAATACAAAAAAGGAAGACTTATGAAAGACGCCCAGAATTATTGGATTTTTTATAGAAAAATGGCAAGCAGTATTATTAAATAAATATTACAACTGAGATGATGGCACTATAGTGGTAGTAAAGAAGGTGAACCATATCAGTAATTAGATGGCTACATAACATTATATGACAATGTGTGGGAAGTCACCATTAAGAGATATTTTGAACTGGCCTGTCCTGTCAAAATACACATTCATGATGTTCATTGTTGTGGCTTGTGTTTGAGATGCTGAGCAATGATTCAGCTTCTAAGGTTCTCCTGTAGTATTGTTCTTTGGAAGTGGAATAAGAACAAAGCAGAGGGAAGGGAGAAGCTTTTGTGGCACTTTGTCATAAACTCAAAAATGCTGACACTGCTTGTTAAAACCAATGGTATCGCATTGTCTTTAAAAGTCATTAACCAATACTTACCCCCAGAAAAAAGCACATCACCCTACTGAAATTCTCCAAATATGGCCTTTGTGTGTTTAAAGGCAGGCTTTTTAATAGTAAAATAAGCACATACAGATTGCAGAACATTTCATATCTAGATGCTGAATCGCTTTGAATCAAAAGAAACAGATGAATTTGAAAAAATGTCACAGAAATTTAATCTGGAAACTAACAGGGTCATGTTAGAATTATTGTAGATCAGATACTCTGTAGAAAGGAGTTTGAGAGAAAGAAAGTGCATGAATGATGTACCCAAAGAGGAAATCCTTCCTAGGCCATACAGTATAGGAATATGAGACAAAGTATTTTTTTGACCATGAAGGGGTTACACACACATATATATGCGTATATATATTTGCACTTTTTACTTGATTTTAAAGAAATCTGTTAAAACTTTTCTGACATACAATCACTCTATCATGATCCTATTAGGTTCCAGATGATGTTTCAGTGATTTGTTTTCCTTTCATGTTAGCCATCTCAGATTTTTGCTACCTTTCCCCTCAGTTGGCTTTCATGTTCCTGTCTTTCGACTTTCTTCAGTAGGAGTAACCATCTGTTTTTGAAGGCAGATTTCAAGAGACATAGAGTATCTGCATTAATGTCCTCAGGAGTGCACTTTCAAAGTGAATTGCATGGTTTTCTGTACCTACTTCTATTTGGTTCATGTACTGAAGCATCCCAGACTTAAAGACATGTGTCCAAGGGGTGCATGTATTTCATTCTTGCTACAAATAGACATTCAGTTTATGTGACACAGGGTGAACAAATTGAAGTAATCTCCTCTATACCAAAAGAAAAAAAAATAGAGATGATTCTCTATTGCTCATTTCTCACATGTTCTTCTCTTATCATGTGTCTTGCTAATGTGGACATATGCTTAATTTTCTTCAATCTCAGGTTGAATTTTTTTCCTTTAAATTTTCCATTTGATACAGAAATTTCAGACAGGTCCCGCTATTTAGAAACTTTAGTTTATTCAGTCTAGAAATGACTTTGTGTAGCTTTTGAGAAAGTCTTTTAAAATGCATCATCGTTGCTCTTAGCTTCAGGGTTTGATGCAATACTTTAAATATTTCTGCTTCTGTAACAGTATACTTACAACAAGTATAAGCCATAGAAAAACACTGTAAGAAATATGATGAAAGAAAAATTCACAAAATCTTGATTGCTCCAATATCTGGTCAATTGTGAGGTTTCCTCTTGTGGTATTTGAATAAATTATACCTTTTTACTTTTGTACTTGCTAGTTTTTCTAATATGTGACCTTTCAAGCCTTTAAGTTATTTAGAGAAGTGTAAGAATGAAAATGACTGAGAAACCTCTTGAACTTCTGCTCTCAGGATGTGCAGGTTTTTCAACATTATGGCAAATTTTTCTTGAAATGAGATATCTTAGCAATGAAAGCTTCTGCTTTTTTTCTGTCCATAGTTTATAAATCTGTGAACATTAATAAGTTTTGCTGCAGGGCTGTTCATAGACAATTTCAAAAAAAACCAGTTTTACTCATCATCATTATTCCATAAAAATGTCGACCTCTCCTCCAACTCCAATCCCATATGCTCTTGATCATAATCTTCTGCCTTTCATCAAATGAGGCCCTAAATGAACTTTGTTCAGTCTTTTCACCTCAGAGCAGTTCACCCAAGTTCAGTGATAAGCTGTAAAAAGCCAAAGAACGAAATCTGTGTTGTATCTGTATCTTTCCCAAACTTAAAAAGGCATCCAGCCTCACCACTTCGAAACTGTTCATGAATGTATAATCCCTTTCTTTTAGAAATGGAAAAGAGATTGAAGAGATTGGTGTTGTGGTTTGGTTTTCTTTTAACTATTCATTTCAAAAAAATCATCAGTCTAATTTTTATTTTATTGTGAAAAAATGTTTTTTCTTACTAGACCCTAAGATAGTGCTAGGGAAATCTATATCTGAAAAAGGACCATCAAAATATCTGATTACCACTTTATTAAAATCAACTCAAAACTAATGTGAGCAAGGAACTAAATTAAATACAACTATAGGTAAGAGCAGAAAAAAGGTATGTACACCTACACCTGTCCTGAAATCTCAAAGAATCTCAGTTGAGGGGCATACCATCCTTAACTTTCTCAACCTATAGAGTCTCAGAGTTGTTTGACTTGGAAGAGACCTTTTTGAATATAATCTTGATCAATCTCTACTCTCATTATGAAATGTTAATGGCTAAACATGACATTGTGTACATCTCAAATTAAGAAAGAAATAATTTTTGATCAAAAATTCAGATCTTTCCTCCCAGGGACTTTATTGTGCCAAGTGTTTTGTATTTTGTGATTCTTCTGAAAGAAGGTTTAACCATCCTTATCTACTGTCAAAAGCACTGAAAGTCAGCAACAACTGGTGCAGGAACCGAAATAATATACAAGAATATGTGATCCTTTCTGTGTTTTTCCCATGTGCAAGCTTAACAATTATTTACCAATGCTACCAGTATCAGCTGTCAGAATCAAATTAATTTTAAACAGACTAAAGAAAATAGTCCTAATTTTAAAGATAGAATTACTGTGAAGAGAAAAATAAAGAAAAAAAGAAGTTTTGTACATATTGTACTTTACAGTCCAAGTTACTATGTTGCTTTGTCACACTGGTGATGTCAGAATGGAGAAAATCTCTCAAATTACTCTGAAATAATAAAATGACCCTCAAATGATCCAAGAACTGGTTTCTATGCAACATCTATTTGCTTAATATTTCTAATATTAGTTGCATAAAATTATATATTAAATTATTATATAGACATTTTAAAAGCTAATTACAATTAATGGAGATTATGAAACACCATATTGAGATAATGTTCTCCACATTACCAGCTTTAACAACTTTCTTTCTTCACTAGTTTTGCTTGTTTATCACCCTCATTAGCTATGCCATGTCTTATGTAAGTTTTACAATATTCTTTCCAAGAATCTAGCTTTTTTAATTGTACTTCTTACATTTTGTTATTACTTGATAGAAATAAAAATCATATTAGTCCAACTGGTGGTGTAAATCATCATAGCAACACTGATTTATACCAGCTGAGACTATCACACAGTAATTCTGTTATACTCTCTCTGTATATCTTCTGAACTGGTGAGTTATTTTAAACAATATCTATGGGGACTTTCCATTTTTTCAATTAGGAAAGAGGTCATTAAGGGTAGAGTTTTGAGAAAATACAGAAAGGAGTCTAGGTAAAGGTCCTAAGCTCATAAATGTTCTTAATTATATATTGTGTCCTTAGTGTAAAGAATTACCTCCAGGTCATTCTGTCTCTTTTATCAGAATAAATCACCATCATCATCTATTCAGTTGTGCGCTCGATTCATGACATAATAGTGTCAGAGGTGGCACAGAATATATACATATATGCTCAAATTCCAACACAGTGACCCAAATTGTGTCTACAGCTGCCAAGCAGACTGCCATAGACATTTAACAGAAAGGGCTTATTTTATAGATATATTTTTTCCTACTAAATGGAGGTAACTGGAACAATGGCTCAGTGAAGCAGCCTAAGGAGCTGGATTCAAAGATCATGTATTTCATAACTGAATATAACTTCAAATACTTCATCCTAATACCTGGTTCATATTAGAAAAATACCACAGCATATGTCCTAAATGGTAATTTTTCCCTCAAATAAAGAAAATAACCAGACTAGAATAGTGTACTAAATTTCAGAACTGAAGTGCATCAGCATAATTGCATCAGTATACTTTCATGGTAAAAACCAGCAAGAACAAAAATTTCATTTGTTAAGCTTACATAGTGTATTTTGCAAATTAAAAAAAAAAAAAGGCATTCTCCAGTCAAAAATATTTAAGCTCAAAGTTTGTGTGTATACACATCATTCTTAAGAAAAACAATTCAGTTCTTTCCTTTGCAGTCCTATGATTATGGACTATAATAGTAATCAAAAGTTTTAAATTCATTTACTGGTTTTTCTGAAGAATTCATGTGTAGCCACATGTCTATATTTCCAAAATAGAGGCACTCTACATTTGCACAGCACAGCTTTACATGCCTCTTGGGACTGCAAGGACTTGGGCAGAACAGCTCTGGTATATCTGGCTTCACAGTGCATGTAACATAAAGTCACTCTACAAGTGCAGAATAGCTTTTGAGTGTTGGACTTGCTGTGTGTCTGCAAATCCGCTGCATGATATATATAAACTCAGCACACATAGATTGTGATCAGTAACTCATCAGTTACTTCCAGACAAAACCTAAAAAAAAACCAAGTGCTCTTGAGAAAATTTGTCTGCCATCTCATAGATGACTATGTGACATTGAGCTTCAGTCTCAACACACGCCTTATATTTATAGGCAAGGATAGAAGGACTCCAGAGCCAGAGTTTAGGAAATATAGACCATGAGATGCATTCCTGTAAAAAGACATTTAGAAACAGCTGCTAATACAGAATGTACATTTACTGCAGTGAACTTAATAAAAAAAAAAAAATGTTTTTTGAAATGCATCCCATTAGCAGGAAACAGAAAAGAAAAAAAAAAAAAAAAAGAGACCAACATAATCAATAAATAGAAGTGCATTTGATACCATTTATACAGTTCAATATGTCTTTTGCTTTGTTCTTGAAATAGGGAAAAGATTCCTCAAAGTTGACCCATTCCTAATTAAATTATGAGGAAAAGATAAAATGTAACAAGCAATATGAGATGGCACCTGACCTCTGTTTCTGAATAAGTGCCCATGTTGATAATTAATCTTGTTTAAGTTCATAGCCATGTAAACAAAAAACTATCCATTTGGGAAAGGGTAATTCCACTTAATTAGAAATAATTGACATAGAATTGCCTAATCAAAATTAAATTTATTTGTTGGAGTTTTTTTACTTCATGTTAAATAAGATTTACTGCAAGAGAGAAATTTAAGTTGGACTTCTTTCTTTAATGAATGATCCAACCACTGACAGCATCAGTAAGTAGTTTTTGATGTACTGCATTGCATTAAGCCATGGTCTCCCCAGAAGCAATGAGCCACAGCAACACTTTCAAGTTACTTTTTGAAGCAGCACCATAGACAAATTTAGACTGTTCCATGGATGCTTTGAATCTGAACTGAAACCTCAGTTCAACTGAATGGGCTTATAAAGACATTATTGTGAAAGATTATTTTTATTTCTAACTTGTTTGACATTCTATTGTTTGTTTTGCAGGATGTTCTTTGATAAGAGGTGAGTCAGTCTTGGGCACTGGAAAAAGGAAGATGTGTCTTATTACATATTGTAGGTAAAGATATAGCTGAATCTGGATCCAAACCATCCTTCAGATCCTACCTTAACCAAAAGCTCAGCTTTAGTAGGGTCTTCCGTGATGCACTGTTCTAAAATACAGGATATGACCTTTTCAATGCCTCTATTTCCTAAATATTGACAACATTTCTGTGTTTAGAAAAACTAGCATGAGACCCATGAATGCCATATATAATCTTTAAATTGATATGAAACAAAGCTATAGCCCATCAAATGATATTTTTAACACCTAGAAAGGACAGGAGTAGAATAAGACTTTAGCTACCATTGATAAGTCAGAAGCTATTTAATTATTTGGTACTTCTAGCAAAGCTACAACCATGCAACCCTAGAAACATCTGATATTTTCATTTTTGACAGTAATGTTGTCTTGAGCAAGTATATTAGAAAGAAAGAGATAAAAATGTTAATCCAGAGGCTCATTATGATGAGGAGAGATATGTTGTCTTAGACTTCCTGTGAGAGTCAATATTATTTATCATTTAAAGTTTGCATTGATATCATAGTGGGACTTAACCCACATGTGCTATTTAGTTGACAAGCACAAAAGGGGACCTTCAACTCTGAGGTTCTCAGATACATGTGTTTCCCCTGAGGTAAATTCACTGATTCATGTATTATCTATGTGTTGAAATAAACATTCAAATGTTGTTCTGATAGCCAATCTTTTTGTACAAATCACACTGAGAATCACTGTGATGAGGTGGGAGATTGCACTGAGTTTGAAAGAGGACTCTCAATCAAAGCAAAGCATACATTAATTCATTTTCTGAAGGAGAGTAAACTACAAGACTTTTTTTTTAATTAAGTAGGTTTAAATCATAGATTAGTCCTGACCTTACTTTACGAATCTCTGTTGCCACTGTGTGGGTAGAAAGAACTACTTCATTTCTCTTTTACTTAAGAATGCTATATGGATTTTTCTCCATTTCCTTCACTAAGAATAATTATCAATATCATAATCAACTCTCTGGACCTTGTACCACAAATGTACTTATAAGCCAAAGAGAGAGATAGGAGATTTGTCTTTAGGTAAAATGCAGAAACTCATGCCACTTTATTGGCCATCCAAGTAACCGCTTGAATGTGGTAAGAAGGCATGGGTGACTCATAGTATTCTATATCAAGTGTATACGTGTAGCTCACTATCAGCAATCTCAGGAGACTTTCAGAATCACATAATCTCCCTAATCTCCCGTTACTTTCAGGACACACAGTTTATCACACCTATTTCAACCTAAGTTTTTGTTTACCTTTTTAAAAATATAGCTACATTTTAGATATGCCAAAATGGTTATATATCTCATCATGTCATGGCTGGTATATTTAGCTGACAGTTTGAAATAAATGAAGGCAGGCAACTAGATCTTCAACTCTGATGTGAAATATTAATCTCTTTAAAATGAAGAGAATTTTTCTTTGTTCTGTTTTATTTTACAGTAAGTACAGTAGGATGAAGAATTTATTCTTGTTTATACCCCCAATATACTGTGAAGTCTTGGATGAATAACTTAATTCCCTAGAACTGCAGTTTATCTATTATAAACTCAAATAATATTATAATGGAAAACATTTTGTTGGCTTAATAAAACTAGAGTTTTTAATGTTCTATAAGATTTCTAGAGAAAATATCTATAACTGCAATTATACACTTTTTTATTGCTATACACCTTAAATATGTTCCATTCAGTAGTAAAAATTGTGTAATCTTTATTTTTCATACTAACAATCCATATGTAACTTAATGACAGACATTGTCAGAGATATCTAAGGTAGATAAATAGACATGAGACAGTTTAAAAGCACAGCTAAAGTGATGCAGTAGAAGGATGTAGCTGATAAGTATTCAAATTCTAAGCATAGGAACATAAATGGGCTCACAAGTGACACATTGATTCACATCACCTTTAGCATTACATCTTTAAGTACACAAAAGTGACTAAACCAAAGGCAAAACACAAATTAACTTTAGAATCAAGTGTGATTATGTTAAAGCACATAGTGATAAAATCTGTCTCCTTGTTGCAACCCAAAATTATTCTTAGTAAAAAAAGCTATTGTCTTCAACAGAGCTTATACCAGATGTGAGTTTGGCCCTGGATGCTAAAAAACACTGCAGTGCAAGACAAAAAAAGTCTAAGAGAATAGTAATTGTATTTGCATGCAGAAGGATGAGTAACAGACATCTGGTTTAGCAGGAGTGAGCAGCATCAGTGGCAGCATTTTTTTTTATTATTAGCAATTCAAATGTAGGTATCTGATTTTGTTCTTGAATCATTCATCATGGTTTACTTCAAGGCTAGAACTTTCTAAAAGTTCTGTAAAATTTCAGTCAAAACACTTTTCCTTTTCTCCATAGAGTGAAATTGAGGGGAAAAGAAATTAGAACCACACATTAAAGGAGACTTCCCAAGAATATTAAGATTTTTTGATGTATAATCGAAGCATTATTTACAATAAAAAAATGTGGTGCAGTCCTGAGTCTATAGAAAGCTCTGAAAAAGGTTTCTCTTGGACAGTTCTCTGACTTCCACACACGTGAAACTTTCAGTGATTTGCAGGCTTGGAAGGATCACCAGCCTTTCATCTTTGTTATTAAAACTCCAGCAACTGTCTCGTTAGAAACTCTTATTCTGTGATTACAATGTGTAGACTTAATCCAAATGTCTCTTTCTCCTTGCATAAAGATCTTTCAATACTGAATCCTACTAAGACAGTGAATTACTAGCCATTCTCTCCTGTCAGAGCAATGAAGCATTTATGTACTTGAGATATTCATGTCTGGAGCTTTAGTTTTAAATCTAAGAGCTCCCCTCACCTTCTGAAATTCTTTGCTTTATCAAGCGATTTTGTTATATAAAGCCATTACTGAAGGAAAGACTCTTTCATTATTCATCACTTGCTAGCACCAAAAGTCTTGAAAGTATAATAGAATACATTCTCTGTTTCAGCATTCAGCAAGGCAGATAAGCCATTATCTCAGTACATTAGGAGAGACACAGTCAGAATATATCTCATTTTAAGCATCTCTGAATGCTTGCACAGTGACATGGAAATTTGGGGCCAGATATGGATAGGTAGCCAGATAAATGTTGTCCCCAAAAATATAGTATGGCAGAAGCAGTTAAAATGGCTAGGAAATTGGGTAGACTTTGGTACCACCATTCCAAAACGTCAGTCCCTATAACTCAGCCAACAGAAGATGTGTAGTCATATGTCAACCTGCATCAGTGTGGTGGATTGACCCTGGCTATGTGCCATGTGCCCATAAAAGCCACTCTATCATTCCCCTCCTCAGCTGGAGCAGGGGAGAGAAAGTACAATTAAAGGCTTATGGGTTTACATAAGGACAGGGAGAGATCATTCACCAATTCTATTATGGGCAAAGAGATATAACTTGGGGAAAAGTTATATCATGGCTGCAGGAGCAGGTCTTGCTCATCATGGGCTGCACCACAGACTACAGGGAAACCTCAGCTCTGGCACCTGCACTATCTCCTTTCCCTGCTTCACTGACCATGATATTGCCAGAGCTGTTTCTCTCGTGTTCTACTTCATCTCTTTGACTGCAATAGCACAGTTGTCCCCCCTGTCCTTCTTAAATACCTTATCCCAGAGGCACTAGAACCATTGCTTATGGATTTGGAATTGTTCAGCAGTGGGTCCATCTTGAAGTTGGCTAGCACTGGCTCTGTTGGACACAAGGGAGGCCTCTAGCAGCTTCTGACAGAAGCTATCCCTTTAGCTCCCCTGCCACCAACAGCTGGCCACATAAATAGTAGTACAAGAGGTAATCACTTCAGCTGAACAAACTGTAAAGCACAAAGACACAATCTGGTCCATATTCTGATAACACAAAACAAAATTTTCAAGTATTTTTTTTCTTTTCTTTTTTTTTTCTAAAGGGCTCCTTCAAAGGTATCAACAAAGACCAAAGAGTTTGTGAAATGATTTAAATAGTTAAAGGTCAGACCCAGAGTTAATTACCACTAATTGTGAATAAAGTTGAAAGAAAAAAGGCCATTATAAGTCCCCATTTAAAGTTTCTGATATTTCTTGAGATTTTTTGATTAAAAATAAATACCATGATGACATTAGAGGTATAAATAATCAGGAAGGAAGAAAGAAGGAATAAAATATTATAATTCTGTAAAAAAACCCACTTAAATTTAAAAATAATCTACTATTATTTTCCAATTTGCATGAAAATACAAGCATATATTTTATGTATGCTTTGACTTTAATACAGAAATAAAATAGTACCTGAGTTGTTTTTGACAGCTAGTTCTGTTCCCTATCTAAATGGAAATATTCTTGAATTAATTCACCTTCCTGTGTCTCAGTTAATTTTTGCTTTCTACTCCACCTCCAGATACCAATGCTTATTACAAGGCTTTTCATAAGTCACTTCCATTTGTGCAAAACATAATATTATACCCAATGAGAAACTTGCTTTCCAGTCCCTGTATATTTACCATGCATGGGCCATACAAGACACTTCAATTGTGACACAGTTTACCAAAATGCAGAATTTCACTTATCTTCAGAAAATACTTGAATAACTCTCATCTCTATGATCCTCTCACTGCTAGAATAGATCGATATATGACACACTTGGGAAAATATCCAGATGTAATTTACACTGCTATGTTCTGGTGAGGCTTTTACAGAAAACAAAGATATCCTGGAATGAGTTACTGCACTTGCCTTTGGAATGATCTATTTCTAAAAGCTTAACAGTCTCTGCCCCAAAGAGACTAGGAAAACCAAAATAGTACAGGGGTATTGCAGCTCAGGAATAAGGTAAATTTGCCACTCTAAAGTGAACTCATATTGCTACATAGTTTGGCATATACTCAAAAAATGAATTAGAGCCTTCGTTTTTGTAGTGCATCATGTAATATAATAAATTGGGAATGAAGATAAGCAGAGAATTGACCTGAGATTTGTAGTTCTTCACTTGCTTGTTCAGCATATCAACTGCTATTGCCATATTTTTGATTGTCATTTTTATTTTATTTTTAAATAGAAGAAATCAAAGTGCTCTTTTGATTTATCTTCTTTCCAACTGAGGTTTTAGTTTCATTTCTCATCTCCTGATACTCATTTTTGCTAAGTTAGTTTCCTTTTTGTACTTTAGGCTGTACACAATAAGTACCTGTATGGCTCTGGGAATTCTGCCATAACCAAGTAAGTGAAGATAGAACTGCTGTCTCATCCTTCCATTCACTATACACAATTTCTTCTTTAAAATGAGTTACTAATACTTTGTATTGCATAAAATAAAAAAAAATTTACAAGTATGGGACCTTGTTTTAAAATGTCTGAGAACAAACAAAAATAAGAGAATAAAAATGAATAAAAATGTTACCTCTTTTTAAGTACGAGGTTGCAAGTTCTTGCATGGTATTCTACAACTTTGCTGTTGGACACGCTAATTAAAGTAATTGCCATGTCATTTTGCCTTCTTTCAGAATTGAGAAACTCACTCCCTAGCCCAAATTTTTATAAAAATCTCAAAATAAAACCAGGAGGATTTTTTTTAAAAAATATTTATTAAATAATCTACTGAGTGTGGAATTCTCATGCTATGATTTAGTCTAACAAAGAACTTTTTATGAGAATATGGACTTCTAACAGGAATAAAGATATGTTAGTGTGGCTGCACTGTAGTTAAACACATGAGAAAGGGTAAAATTGCCAGCATCAACACAGCTCCTGTGGCAGGAAGTTGAATACAGCCTGAAAAATTTGGCTTTATCAAACCTGGTTCTTTAAAGTGTTTCCACTCTTCATTCAGTACCAGACAGAGTTAGATTAAAGCTTACTGATATACCTACAGTGTTGTGGCTGTCCCTTTTTTTTTTTTTTTTAATTGCAGATGAGGCGACACAAAATCCCAGAGCACACAATGTTATGAGGCATCAAATAACTTGAGGAACCTCCCTGTTGTACCTGTGCTTACATTACTAGTCCCAGCTCAGCAAACGGGAATGTTAACACAAATGTTTTTTCAGAAATAAATTCTTTTTGCTGTGTAGGTTTTATCTCAGAGGAGACAATATCAATAAAAGAAGGAACATTGAATTCACTATGCCTGCACTTTGCTTTTAGAAATAATGCATTCTATATTTATAAAAAAAGGAAAATACCATTACCAATTTATCTCAAAAAGATGGTATTAGTCTTCTTTTCGTGACAATGATAAAGTTGTGCCACCGTTTCCAAAAAAAAGAACTTTTTCTTTTGATAATTCTCCAAGAGTAACATATTTTCAGGGTAAACAGTTCTATTTTTTGGGTCATCTCTTCAATGTAGCTGTGTAAAGTTACCTCAAATTACACCACAATTTTAACTGTGCTGTCTGAGTTTTCAGTGAAAGTTGGGAAACGCAAAGTGAGAAGAAAATTTTGTTCAGCCTCTTCAGAGTTCAGAAGCAATGTCAAAGATCAGCTTCTGCATTACAAGAGGATAGAATTATTATTTTTTTTTTTATTGATGACTACATCAAGCATGATCAGAGTTAGAGATCTCGAATGAAGGAGTTCTAGACTTTTTTTTAAAAAATGGAGAAAAAAACAGAGGAAAAAAAAGGAGAAATAAGACTCAGTTATAACCTGCTAAGATTTTAACAACTGAGGAATTCCTCACTTCTTTCAGTATTGCCTATGGGATGAAAAAATTCCTCATTTTCCCTGCTCTTCAGTCTGACAAGCACAAAATGTGTTGGTTTTAAATGACTGCTTGGACAATTTGCATGACAGAGATTGTAACTGCCTCTCTGAAACACAGTGAAGTACTCAAAAAATTGTCATAGGAATAGTCACAGGAGAAGATCACATGTTTTGTGATTTGTTTTGTGTGTTTTTTTTTTTAAAAGACTGTTTCAAGCTCTCTCCATGTTTTTTCTCTGCTCAAATCTTTGTTCTTTCATTATCAAAGACATAACATTTGTGAGGTTACATTGCAAAAATATAACCAACCAAATATGCTTTTTACACAGTCTTGCAAAATCTGCTTTCACCAAACTATAGTAACACAAAGGGCAGGAGAAAATCTTTGACATTTTTCTAAGGAAAATACTACTTAATTGAAAACATTTTCATGTTAAAAACTCTAAAGACTATCTCTCTCATCTCCTGCTATGTCTTAATTACAGTAAGAACAAGTTTAGGTCAGATTTGACTAACATGAATTAACTGAATGGAATGTAAACCAATTTTCCTAAATGACTAGGGGATAAAACCTTTTGCAGGTGATATTTTTAGGCAAGAGGAGATCCAGTCACCACATTTTTTTTCCTGCTAGTAATTTCTGAGCTATTTCAAAGTGATGCTGATGTTGAGATATAACAGAGGTGTCAGAAATGGCAACAACTCCAGTTTGAAATCTGGCTTCTGCACTGTTAGACACCAGGGATGTCCTTAGGCAAAGTAAGAAGCTGCTTAGGGCAACAGCATGAAGGAATTTTGCTGGCAAAATCTGTAGAAGTGACAGAGCAACTTCTGCAAAGAGCAGCATCCCAAGAATTACAATGCTCTGCCTCAGCAGTCCTTGGCCGTAGCCTTTGTTTTGCACTTCCAGTGTTTTTCTTTTTCCATCCCAAAGCACTCTTATTGGGGAGAAAATCCACTTAAATAATAGTTTATTCCAGCAGAGGGATGAAGAGAAGAATTAATAACCCTGAACTGGATATATGTACATTTTAAATTGCAGCACAGGGAGTATCTTCAGAATGGTTAGTCAGGGTTTAATATGTTATAAGCATATGTTTTATATGTTATAAGCATTTACTATGAGAATTAGGTCTGTAATTCCTGAGTGGCCTAAGATGGATTATTCTGTTATCACATGTTCATTTACAGTATCAACTTCTGCAGGGACCTACAGTTATAGACTCCACTTACCCTTAATATGCACTGATGCTCAATATTGATACAGATTTTAGCATTGAATATACCGTTGGTCAGAGTATTCACTCAGGACAGAGAAGACCTGTACATTCATTGGGAAGTAAGCCACCTTGATGGAGAAGTTGATTTGTGCAAAAGGCAGGACAACTCTTGGAAAGAAAGCTGCAAACAAGGGAATCTCATCTGGTAGTTAAATGCCCAAATGTCCCAGTCATGGCCTCTCTTGAGGTCCCTAATCTTTATTTATTGTCTTTCATGTTCAGTAATGGTAGTAGTGAACATTCTCTTCTTGTTCTCAGAATAATAAACGCTTAGTGGGAAAAACAGTCTCTTGAGACAATACCTGGGAATGTAAGCCCATACAAGCCAGGATTTTAACCTACCTTTCTGTTCTCAGCACAAGTTATTTGGGCTGTCACGTGAAAGTGGACTTACTAACTCTATTAACAGTGTTTAGACAGTGAAGAGATGCCTTAAAGCTGTAGATCCCAGCTAAAACAGAAGCTCTTCCTCTGTAAGCCGGGTGCACAGGTCCAGACAGATTTCAAATACAACCCAGTGCCTGATCTAACATTAATTGGATAACTATTAAATTTAAACAGCTTCATGATTACAGGTGTCAGTCTTCTGGATTCCAGATGAAAGCCATTCACTTCTGTAGATGTGCACAAACCAGATTACCGAAATTCAGGGATGGGTTATACTCTAAAGGACTGAAAATTTGTATTATTGTGAAGAGTTTTTAGGCACTTAAGTTCTTTATTGGATAGTACAAAAAAAATTATTTGAAATTATTAGAAATTGTTAGTTCCAAGTCCTTTATCAAAATAATTTATTGAAAAACACAGGCTAGACTAGCCTCTCAAAAATAGACAAGAACACTTCCAAACATACTCATGTCTCCCAATGAAGATATTCTTACAGAACTAATGTCTTGCAAGTGATTTCAGTAATATATCCTTTTTAAGTCTTTCTATTGATAGGATGTCATAATTTAAATGTTTAAATATTTAACCTTTTATGCAAATTATAACAATTAATAGTTCCAAGCTATTACCAATAGATGGCAGTAGTAATTTGTAGATGCCCTTTGTTATGCCTGGACCTGTCTCTTTTTTTCTCTAATTTTGGTATTTTGAAAATATTTTTATCACAGGTGTACATATGAATACATTTCCAAGTAAATAAATGGCTAATAAAAGATTTTAATATTTCAATAACAAAATGAGGATGGAAAAAATACATTTAAATTTTGCAATTATTTTAGAGAGAGTGGCCATTTTCTTGCCAGCAAAGAATGAATAAGCATTTCTAAGCTGTTATCTGGTCTCACATACATTTTTTCTTTTATTCTGTTTCTTTTTTCTGTTTCTTTTAAAATGTAAAAATCTGCAAGTACTAGATAGTACATTTTTACATAGATCAATATCAAAGAACAGTATTTGCTTATAAGCAATAGTCCAGAACATTAAAATCTATGTTTCATGAAATTCATACCCCAATTTGAAGTGGAAAATAGTATCTAAATGTGAACCTATAAAATATATGGAGATTATAGAGAAATTAAAAAAAAAAAAAGACAGTCTGTGAATCTAGGTGTGTAGCTTCATGGCATTCCATCAATTTCTATCCAATGTTAATTAAATAGAATGAGTTGTAGGCCTACATACTGTCCAATAACGAGATTTGAGTTTATAGGGCAATGATGTCGCTTTACATCACCTGTTTACAAAGGTATAAGCGATCTTTTCCTATGAGTAGGAGGATTTGTGGTAACTAGAGGACATCTGATTAGGTCTTTGTGTTCTCTCTTTTTATAATTGTGAATGTTTTCTTTCTAGTAATTTTTGCTGTCTAAAACTTCAAGATCTATAACCCTGTGACATTCCTTGTAAATCTGTGTTATATTTCTCTCAGATAATTACTCTTTGCTTCAAATTATAATTTTTCCTCTGTACAAAAGGAAAAAAAAAGTCTCCTCATGTTCTACAGAAACTCTCATAGTTCAAGAATATTTTCCAAGGCTATGATGTAAAACTCAAAAAGAATTCCTGGATAAAA
The DNA here is from genome assembly GCA_013401255.1 of Urocolius indicus. Classification (NCBI taxonomy): domain Eukaryota; kingdom Metazoa; phylum Chordata; class Aves; order Coliiformes; family Coliidae; genus Urocolius; species Urocolius indicus. The sequence goes on from WBNH01005908.1 coordinate 16,426, forward strand.
GTTATTTAATTTAATTGTAGTTTTAAGTTATGGGCAGTAATATAGCTCTTAGATTATCTATTTGAGGTACGATGGGAAGTCTGGATGGAAATACTTTCAAATATTAAGAATCTTAAAATTCTCTGGTGTTCATAAATCTTTCAATTCATCATTTGTGTTCTTAAGTTCCAGGAGTTTTCATTTCCATCAGTGCTTCTATGTATGACAGGGAAATTTGTGCTTTTGATTAGGAAGTGCTGTGCTGAGAAGTTTGCAAATAGTAGACAAATGAAGAATAGAATTTTAAGATTTTATTGCCAGATTTTTATTTTGATTGTAGAATAGATGCAGAAAATGGAAGCAGGTGAAAGAGAAAATTAAATAATCACAGCTTGAAGTGTGCTTTCAGGCATTTGTTGAGTTTAATGGCAAAGTTTGAGTTTAATGGCCATTTCTGTTAAGATATAAGTACAAATTTAGATTACTATTGCGACTCAGGTTGTAATACTGTGAGAGTCAGACCTGTCTGTAATTCAAGCCTCTTTCTATACTCAAAATAGAGAAAGCAGCTCACCTTCTTGTCCTGTTATGTGTATTGTCCTGTGCCAGCAGGAAGAATATAAAACTTTTTAAAGTAAAAAAAGTTTATCAGATCGACATTTTCTTGTTATTTTAATTTTTATTTGGATGATAATGAACTGATTATCATACTGATAGTATGAATAGTATCATACCACTTTCATCTAAAATTTGGGTCATTTAAAGATCAAGACTTTTTAAAATTACATTTCCAGTTGGCGTTTTTTTCTGAAAAAATGAGATATACCTTTGTATTTTACATTAAGATACAATTTATTAGATAGAAATCTAAACATTTTGTGATCGTTCTAGTCTTAACACTGACGATTCTCCATTTTCTATTACAAGTGTTGACACATCTCACTGGAGGCGTGCAGCTTGTATTTTCTGTACTTTGGTGAGATTCAGCAAGTGTATTTTGTCAGAACTAAGTCTTATGTTATGAATGTAATGGATTCCAGAATTATCACAAATTTCAGTCTTACCTGGGAAAGGGAAGCTCATCCAACCACCCACCTACCTCATTTGCCTGTCTCTGGGAAAGAAGTAATAAGTCAGTTATGCTGTAGAAAAACTAAGTATTTTACTTTGTTCTCTCCATTGTTTATTCTTCCTCAGTGCAGTACCTCCTTCTCAAAAGGTGGGAGGACCTTGCAACTTCAATATCCAGGCATCACGAAAATTCTGTAATATAACAGAAAAATCAGGGGGATAGAACAGGAAAGTTCTGAGGGGGAAGATCTGCTTTGCAAATTTGATGTGAAAGTAGATGGCTGGGAAGGAACTGATGCAGCATCTTGCCAGATATGACTGATTTGAAACTTGGGTTGGTAGAAATTATCTGTGGGTAAGAAATAAACATTTGTGAGAGTAAGGCCTATGACAGAGACAGAGTTTTCTTAGTGAAATAAGCTTGAGAAAACAGCAACATCAGTTTTCAGACCAGCACATTGAGTATAACTAGGGGACATAAAACAAATCTAGAATACGATCCTTGCAAGAAAAAAAGAAAAAAAACCCAAATCAAAAACACAACAAACCAGTACCCAGGTAAACACTCATTATTCATTATTATTTGCCTTTCTGGGACAAAAATAAAAAAAAAAAATGCAGTTTTTATTGGCCACAACATTTCTGGAAACAGTTATTTTAATAAAGGAACTATTTGATTCTGCACATGATACATAAATTAGCATGCAGCACAAGAATTGGTGATCACATATGCAGTAAATGTTAGTTCTATAAAATGTATGTTGGGGAAAACGATTATTTATCTCTCCTTGCTTCTTTTTAGTTGTTGTGATCAAAAGTTTCAGGAAAGAGAAGAAGAAATTAATGTAAGTTATAGTACCAATCTCTGAACTACTCAGATGCTTGATTGCTCTGGTTTTTAATACACAAATTCTGTCTATGCAGTGCATTACTCCATAGAAATGATAAAGAGACTGATGACCTGTAAAATATGTTACACTCTTCACAGAAAGGTGGTGACAGCAAAATGAAAGTGCAATAACAATAAAAAAGAATCAGTAGACTTCAAAAATTTATTAACCTAAAGTTTTTCATCAATCACTAATTCCCCTAAAGGACAGTAAAAAAGTTGTTCAAATAATGTTTCTGTTATGAGAAAATCTGTTTTATTTAGACCAAATTATTATTATTAAAAGTTTTTTAATTTGAAAATGTTTTTGGGTTTTGGTTTTTTTTAAGAAATAGGAAAGAGATAATCTTGCAGACTGTAATTTCTCTCCCATTTGCCCAAACGTATTTATAAGTTAGATCTCACACTGACAGTGACTTATCATAATAATGAATAAATTACAATTCATTAGTCAGCAGTAAAATAAAAATGAATTATGCTATGTCATATATAAACAATGACATGTCACAAGAGGAGCTACAAACAGATTCGAAACTATACATGGAAAACAGAACTACAGGCATATACATACACCAGTATCATCTTATTACCTTCTATGTTTTCATTTGGTTCCATCTTCATTTGTCCATGTATGCCCATGCACTTTAATTATCTTGCAAAATAACAGTCAGGAAATTAACCATATCACTATCAAAGCAAAGAGACGCTCTGATGCTTAACTCCATTAAGTACCTCTGGCTTGAGCCTGTTTGCAGTCTTACCAGAGGGCAGCAATCTTGCTGAACTTCTCATGGTGTATAGTCGCCAAGAAATGTATGTCTATGCAGAATATGTCAATGAATAAGATGTATTTTTGCAACCAGAAGATAACTGATCCATTGATATCTTGTTTTCTATAGACTGATAATGTACAGAAACCCCCTAAAGGGTCAGGGAAGAGTAGCTAAATAGTGTATTCTGCAAATGTGCCATTATGTACAAAACCATTAAAAGAGCATTACAGCTGTTCCAGGAAACTCACAGTTCAGGTTCAAATGTACCATATGTCCATCAATACCTAGACACAACAGGGTGCATGAAAAAAGCTATCTAGGTGGTTCCCCATTGTGCAAAAGCTTTTGAGGACATATGGTATCTTTCATCCTTGACTAACTTTTCCTTTCATTTGTTTTCTGTAGCCACCTTAAACATTCTTTGAATGTCATTTTTGTTTCCAGTTATATATGTATGTGTGAATGAACATGTGTATCAGAAAGACTAAGATAGAGGCAGCCTCCTCTAGAAGACTTCCTATTCTTAGAGATTGAAAGACTGTGCCAAATTTGGCATTGCTCATTGTATCATAAGCTGGGAACAAGTGAATTTCTAACAATGTAAGTTATTAAAGAAGTCTCCCCCTTAAACTAGAAATTTAAAATAAGACAATAAGACCCTGGTTCATAGTTTGAAGATGAGGTAATAACAACATCAATAATAGTGTCAGTACCAGTAATGGTAATAACAACAACAATAGCAGGTACAGTAACACTATATAAACTATGAGTACTTTTACTAACAGATCATAATGAATTACCTAAACACATTTTTAGAAGGTGCAAACCAGATGGATAATCTATCTCCTGATTTGCAGAAATGTTGACACCTAATGTCCCACTGAAGAGAATTCACTTCTCTATTTTGTATCCCTTGTTAATTTTCTAGAAACTGATAAACTGAATACATGCTGGATGTCCTTCGTATATACAAATAATTTCCCCGTGGAAAGTGCCAAGATTTTCTTTTATCTTAGCACTCTCTTTCTGAATAAAGTTGGTACATCTTGAAATAAAATGCTTATACATTCTCTAAGGAGGTGCATTAGGACACCTTGCAGGTGTTTATTGCTGAAAAGTAGGGAAGAAGTGTTCTACTCAAATGAAGTCACAGAGAATCTGAGAAGTTGATTCATAACAGAAAAAAAGTATTGCAAGACTGATGATTACAGTATCCAGTTTTCAGTCTCTTTAATTCCTAAAATCTGGATACTTGAGCAAGGCCCTTACTTCTTAGCTTCATGCCTAGCAGGAATTAGTCATCTCAGAGCTGAAGACTGGAAAGTTAGACTCCTAGTGTAGTGGGATGCCAAAGAAGGTCAAAAAGATAATGTAAGAAGAGGAATCATTAAACTCACAGCTTTGAAGACTGTGGTAGCTTATTCATTGCTATAAGAGTGTTCTTATCCTCTAAATGAGATACACAGACGTGTTTGTTCGCAGGTTAAGTGCTAAAGGCAATGGTAATGTAGTATCCACTATTCATTATTTCATTGATTTCTTGTCCCAGGGAGTGAAAATTTGTTCTATCTAAGAGGATATGATTTCACTTCCATGGAAAAATATAAAATGTGGCATAATTTCAGAGAATAATGAATTTTTCACATTATTCTGATGTATTTAATTCTGTTTTCATGAAATGGCCAATTATTTAGGCTAAAGAGAAGAAAATAATATGCATGAATTATTTTTTACCTTGATTCTTAAACGAGTTACCCAGGGAAAAATAAAAACAACCCTGGATTCAAGATCTTACGTCCAGAACATTATTCAAATAAATCACCTAAAGAATTAATGGCAGGCTGAGAGGTGGTAGCAACCTAAGCAATCACCCATTATTTGTGGAGATCTGTTTCTTCTACAGAGTTTCTGTCATTACTTCTTTTTCTTTTGAAGTCTCAGCACATTGCTTTTAAGGCTTTTATTGTTAGAAAAAAAGCAGAAGAAAATATATCACTCATCAATCAAACTCTTTTACAACGTGAATTTACTTCCTTCTGAGCAGAATAACAAAATCAGGACTGAGGATACACTCAGTGAAAACTTCATTCTTTTGCTTTGACAAAATAGAGGAACATCAAATAATCACTTAATAGGGAAAATGATAAAATAAGGTTCAAAAAAACATTCACAGAAAGAAGTAGTCCTGAATAAAATATAAAGTATTCTGTAACTGAATCTGGAAAGAAATCTCATATGTATGAGAAGTGGCTATTTTTCTGGATGTTCTACAAGTTAAAAAATCCAAAGAAGAAAAGAATAATAGAGAATAAATTACATTTATTCAACATACTTTCCAGTGGAGTTGCAGCAGCAAGAATTGCTGATCTACATCAGCTGTATGCACATGTACCCTGTGCATAGTTTGGTCTGCTATGTATTAAAATTTACTGAATGCTAGAGTGTTTACTCCAAGCTGATTTAGCAAATTATACCTAATGCTAGAATAGTAGACAGCTGGGTCCAATATCTTTCACATCCTTTGCTCCTGACATGAGCTGAGCAATGATTAGAAAGCACATTAAGAAGAATGGATTGTATCTAACCACTATTTGGATATACTAGGGACCATAGCTGAATTGAAGCCGGTGAACACTTTCAAGAAATGAGCCATTAATGAGTCATACTTAAGACACAGGAAACCATTTCTTCCCTACATATGAGTGATTAAATCATCCATTGAAAATTGTATTAATGACCTAAAAAAAACCCAACAAACCACTCTGTCAAAGAAGCAAATAGTGTGATACTATTGGTAAGCTCATGTAAAATTCACACTCCTCAAGGACACTTTTCTCTGACTTTGAAAAGTCAAGCATCTTGGCCAAAGAACTAAACACACTCACAGTTGCTCTGTGTTTTCAAAGACCTATCTTTCCCAAATGTATCCTCTCTGCCTCTCTTCACTAATCTGTTTGACAGATCCTATACACCAGAAAATTCTGTCTTAGAGAAATTTGGAAGCTATGAACTTGGCAAAACCCCATTGGTAGTGCCATGAAAGGGGTTTTAGCTGATTCTATATGAGGTGAGAATAAGGGTAAACTATGGGAAAGATGTACAGAACATCTTATGATGCCGCCAAACAGATCCAGGCCTGTAAGGAAATGTGAAGTGCTGATATAAACATTCCACTTCAAAAACAAAGTAGAACAAGTACTTCGGTTTATTTCTCCTGGGGTTTGGAAAGAAGAAGGAAGATAGGAAGACTGATTTTCTGTGTCCACATAAGCCTGTCCTATCCTTCTGTCCCTATTAGGAAATTAAGAACTTTCAAGGAGGTTTTATAGAAGCCTTCTCTAGTCCAGCTGTCTTCGAATAATTGATGCTGCATTTTGTTACTAAGCATAATGAGTCTAGGTGAATGTAATCTTTGGAGCATTTAATCTCCTTCCCTTCCCTTCCCTTCCCTTCCCTTCCCTTCCCTTCCCTTCCCTTCCNTTTCCTCAGGAAGCATTCATATAGTCTTTTCTCATCCAACAAATTCATTCAGAATTTAATTTTTCCAAGGCTGACCAACACCTAAGTTTTCTGAGTTTTATTTATCTGAAATAGAAAAAGAAACATTGTCCGGTTAAGCTTTTTCATCATGATACAAGATCCGTATTCAAACTCATGATTTTAAGGAAATTAAGGATCAAGATCTAAGTTTCTAACTCATGAATATTTCAGCTATCTGAATACACTCAGGACGACAAAGACATGATATATTGTGTCATCTTGGATCTGATAAATTATTTCCAAATAAATGTTCCATTGAAATTTGGCTTTCAATAAATACATTGTGTCTATTTGGGAAGGAAAACAAAAGAAAAATGTTTAGTATAGTATAGGCAGTAGGTCGAGAGAAGTTCTCCTACCTCTCTCCTCTGCCTTCGTGAGACCACATCTAGAATATTGGATCCAGCTCTGGGCCTCTCAGTTCAAGAAGGACAGGGAGCTAATGGAGAGAGTTCAGTGTAGGGACACAAAGACGATTAAGGGAGTGCAACATCTCCCTTATGATGAAAGGCTGAGGAACCTGGGGCTCTTCAGCTTGGAGAAGACTGACAGGTGATCTCATTAATGTTTACAAATATGTAAAGTGTAGGTGTCAGAAGGATGGAGCCAGGCTGTTCTCAACAATGTCCAATGACAGGACAAGGGGCAAAGGGTACAAGCTGGAACATAAGAGGTTCCAAAGGAATACAAGGAAGAATTTCTTCACTGTGAGGGTGATAGAGCACTGTAACAGGCTGTCCAGATGGGTTGCTGAGTCTTCTTCTCTGTGGACATTCAAAATCCATTTGGATGAGTTCCTGTGTGACCTACTCTAGGTGGTCCTGCTCTGACAGGGGGGTTGGACTAGATGATATTTCGAGGTCCCCTCCAGCCTGTGATTCTTTGATTCTGTAAGAATGTCAACAAGAATAACATCAACAATAAAAAAATCCTTCTGAGCTCTTATTTAAATTATGCATGAAATAGATTTGTTTCTCTTCCTAATTCCATACATCCTGGTAATTTTTGTTCAGGTTTGTATTTTCAATTCTCTGATTATTCTAGTCTAAAAGACTAGAATTCTTGAGAGTCTCTAAAGCTTCATTACACAAAGAGAAAGTATATTTATTTGGCTGATTGGCATTTGAGGTGATTTTAGCCCTGGCTGCCGGCCAGATGTCCACTAATTCATTCTATCCCTCCCTGTCCTAAACTGGACAGGAGAGAAATGTAACAAGAAGTGTGTTAGTTGAGATAAGGACAGGGAGGATCACTTGGGAAATTCTGTCATGGGCGAAACAGATTCAAATTGGGGAGAAATTGTTTGATTTATTAAAGAAAACCAAAACAGAGCGGGAAAATGAGAAATAAAGCCAAATCTTAAAACATCTCCCCCTACCTCTCCTTTTTCCCAAGACTCTCCTTCCTTCCCCATAGCAGCACAAGATATAGGGGATGAGATTTGTGGTCAGTTCATTAGAGATGGATTTAGTGCTACTTCTCCTCAGAGGAGGCCTCCCCACACTTCCCACTGCTACACTGTGGGGTCCCTCCCACAGAAGACTTCCTCACAAACTTCTTCAACATGGATCCTCCTATGGGTTACAGTTTTTCATTAACTCTTCTGGCATGAGTCCTTACCCCGGGTACAGCTCTTCACACCCTACTCCAACGTGGGTCATCCATCTGGAGAAGTCCTTCAGGTACTGACTGCTCCAGTCTGAGTCCGTCACAGGATCACAAGTCCTGACAGCAAACCTGCTATGGTGTGGGCTCCTCTCTCCCCACAGACTCCCAAGTCCTGCCAGAAACTTGCTCCAGGGTGGGGTTCCCACAGAGTCACAGCCTCTTTCAGGCATCCACCTGCTCCATTGTGGGGTCCTCCATGGGCTGTGAGTGAATCCCTGCTCCCCAGTGGCCTCCGTGGACTGCAGGGGCACAGCTGCCTCACCATGGTCTTCACCACAGGTCACAGGGGAATCTTTCTCCCAGGGCCTAAGCACCATCCTCCCCCTCCTTCTCCACCGACTTAGGTGTCTGCAGAGGTGTTTTCACATTCTCATTCCCTGTTGCTGCTACCATTTAGCAACTGCACAGCAACTTCTTTCCCTTCTCAAATACATTATTCTCAGAGGCATTACTTCAGTCACTAATTGGCCAGGCCTTTTTCAGGTGCGGGGTCCCTCTTAAAATTGACTGGCATTAACCCTGTGAGTTGCAGGGATAGATTTAGATATATAATGTACTTATTTCAAAATTTTGAGTCATTTAGTTCTACAATGTGGGTGAGAAATTGATCAACTTTGAATTTAAATATTTCTGGAAATCCAGTACTGTAAATGTTCTTTAAAACTTTTCCCTTGTTCATAGTATTGGCCATATTCCCTTCCGGTTTCACCCCCTCCTCAGCAGATGTGGAATAAAAGAACTTTGTTTTGTTTTGGTTTTTTTTTAAATAAAACACACAAGGGACAAAAGCAGCTAAACAAGCACGAGTGAAGCCCTAAGGCAATTCCAACTTCCACTAGTCTTCTAAGTAAAGATTTTTAAAAGATACCAAGGCTATTGACATGAAAGTCATACTAAAAGTCATATTAAAAATCATTGAGATTTGAATACCTTTAGGCTTCTTTGAAAACACCTCTCAATTTTTGCTTTAGTATCAAGATATAAGAATTAAAGTAACTTTGATTTCAGTACCTGGACTTTGTGTCTGAACTGACTGCTGCTCCTCTCATTTGAGTCTCAATTCCAGTAGCAATTCTTCAGACTCTATGCTTTATTATAGTTAAAATACTATCTCTTTCCTTCATTCTGATGAAAATAAAAAATGAATCATGTAAACTACCACAGCCTACAGAAATAAAAGCTTATAATCCTATATTTTACATTGACTTGCAGAAATGATTGCAGTATTTGTAGTGTTTCAAGCTCTTTCTCATGTGCAATTTTTTTTTTTTCTACTTGTCGCAAAGAACCTGCATTTTTCTGTCCCTGTTTTTTAGTAATCCTCTCCATTTTCTTGATTCTTTTTCCTTTTGTCTTAGTGGTTAGCTCTTTAGTATCATTACACAGAACAGTGCTAAGTACCAGCAAGAAGAGAGCAGGCATCTTTCTCAGTGGTATATATGTGTTTTTCATGTTGCAAGTTCACACTGACTTGCTTGCCTGGGCTTTTGTCTTCCTTTAGTGGGTAACAACTCCAGAGGCTTAACTCTGCCTGGGCTGATGAAAGTTGAATCACACTGCTAGTGGCTTTGCCTATATTTGCTTCACTCAGAGACAAGCCTCTGGAATTAAGCCAGAGCTTCACTTGATGAAAACAACATATTTCAAAAAGCAGTTGTTACTCTGATGGTAGTTACTCTGTTTATTTTCTGTGTGTGGACTTGAGTGATTCCTTCCTGTAAGGATAGAAGTAGAGCAATAAAGAGCAAGGCTTGGACAAGACATTGAAGGACATCAATAAATTTCTGCTAACAGCTTTGCCCTTTGTACACATTTGTCTTTATTGACTTTTGCCTTTTCAACCTGCAGTTCAGTTACGTTTGATTGCCCATCTGTTGAGCTAGTCTCACAATTGAAGGGTGAGACAAAATGTTTCTAGTATCCTCAGAAAATACAGCACAGTAGATTGTAAGAGAGTATGTGGGAATCAATTTATTGTCCTCTATGGCAATATTCCACTTAGTAACTAAAAAGTAACTGAATTACTGAACTTGGAGTGTTTCTCGCTACCTGTTCCAGATATCCTCTCCAGACATAATGTTAACTCTGCTGTGAAACCTGCATATTCAACAATGCTGATGACAGTTACTGTGCACTGTACTGTTTCTTCATATGTGATCTCTTCAAGTTCCTGGTACACTGATGAGACTGAACATACCTTACAGACATTGTCAATGTTTTCAGAGGTTTAGTAAATAAATACAGATCCCTTGCACCAGTTTAATTGAGTAGCAATGTTACTCTCCTATTTGTGTTCTGAACTGGAAGATTTCTGTAAAAGTTTTCCGTTTAAAAAAAAATTAAAAAAACCCTCTTTGTTTTACTGGAACAGGTCATATTTGCATCAAGGAATGTGTTGCGTAGAAAGGAAATAGATGGTGCAAATGACATAAAGACCTGAATATAAGGAATTTTCATGAACAGAAAAGCATTAGATTCTCTACATTTATAGAAAGTCTATAAATTAAGACTATATATCTACATGGAAAATAGATTTTTTTTTTCCAAGTCATTACTTTTTTTGTCCAGAAGTTTTTTACTTGTGTCAAAAAAGAGAAATGTGTAAAAGAATATGGTATTTCTTTCATACACCAGTATTTACTTACAAAGAAAGCAACTTACAAAGAACCTGACCAAGCTAGTTTCTTTATTATCTTTCACACATTATACAAAACTTTTCTCATCTGTCTGTCAGTCAGTAATGCTGTAAAAGGTTTCCTGGTGGTGTTTGGTAGCTTTTGTTCCTTATTTTTACATTCCTTCAAACTTTTACTGTTTTGTTTGTTTTTTTTAATTGAAATAGTCAGTGTAAACTTTATGTATGAAGTTTCATAAAATATCTTAGAACATATAGTGCAACTACTGCTTGAGGTTTTGAACATGCACAGATATTGGTTAATAATACCTAAAGTTTCAGCCATGTGACTCTAAAGAAGCTAGTCATTCCTCACACTTGCCTCAAACTGAAGACAGTGGCTAGGATTGTTGGGTTCAACAGGACTTTTTTTTTCACAGGTTCTAAGCACGGATAGCTCATATCTTTTTCACAAACAGCATTTATCAGAATCAGAATAAGATAAATTACTATGGCTGAAACTCTATTGTCTGCATTACAGAGAAACTTAGATCAAATGACTTTTAGTCCCCTGTTGTCCCTAAAATTTATAGATTAGAAAGAATAGCTTTCAAAAGTACTGAAACAACTCCTCAATTTTTCATCCAAGGTCTCATTGTCTGATAAGAAAAAGTCCTAAAAGGATCAAACAGTTGAAATAAAAGTACTATAATGTTATCTCCTAAGTATTGAAGCTATATTTCCGAAAGTTTAAAATGAACTTGTTAGGCACAGATGGCAAGGTTTTGATAGGGAGTATGGGGAGAGAAAAGGGAACGAGGCTCAAGGGATGACCTATGTGGGAAGATGTCAGTGACTGCTCTGTGCCAGACATTGCCTGATCCAGAAAATTCCACAATCAAGCCAACACAGGACACAATTGAGGTCACTAGCCTAGTTGGTGGCACCTCTGGAAAAACATTTTTAGGACATACTATTTTTAGAAAATACTGCATAGGGGAGACAAAGGAACAATAGTGAGTGGCAAACAATAGAGGAAATACCAAAGTAAGACAAGGAGCAGGTGCTCCGTGAAGGAGACGATATCTACTCCAGCCAGAGGACAGCTCGTGCTGGAGCAGTTACATATTTTGGAAGGAACTAGTGTCTGTGGAGAGCCCACTGTGGAGCAGAGGAGAATTCTGAAGGGGAAAGAGCATCAGAGAAAAATTGCTAAGTGCTAACTGCAGCAGATAGTCCCTACTTCCTTGGCTCAGATTTGTGAACACAACAGGGAGGAAACGACCTGTGAAACATAGGAATAAATATGTTGATTTTATGTTTATTTCTTGTTTTCACATACCAATTAGCAATATATTAAATTAATTTCCCCCAAATTGAGTCTGTTTTGTCTGTGACCGTAAATTGTAAGCAATCTCACTATCTTTATCTTGGCCCAAAAGCTTTCTCAGCCTCTTTTCTACCCTTGTCCTCTTGAGAAGGGAGAGTGTGTGAGTAAGTGGGTGAATATTTGGCTGTTAGCTAAGGCTAACCCACTAATGTCTATGAATGACACTTAAAATCTAAAAAATAGAGGCTTTTATCTCTTGGCCTATCAGAGACTTGAATCCATATCAGTAAATATTAAATATCTAAGTAGAGAAAAGGTAATTGAATAACATTCACTAAGTGGTATTAATGTGTTTGATGAGATTACTAAATTGACTTTCAAGGATCATACTGGATGCTTACTAACAATTGCAGAGTATTATGCTATACAGGAGTTATCTACAGGAAGAACCAAACGACAGTAGAAACGGGATGGAATTAAATAGTGTAAAGTGAAAGTTCATCTGAAAAAAAACAAAACCTCAAAAACCTCTGGACACTATCAAGTAGAGGCTCTAAGGTCCAGACAAATGCACAATACAGCTGCAAGGGCCAAGGAGATTTTTTTTGGTGAAAAAATTATTAAGTTTGTGTGATGTATAGATCACTACAAACAAAAACAGAAACAAAAATCCAACTTACAACAGATTTTAGACCTATTTGACAAGAAGACAACTGAGATTCTAGGATATATTTCCAAAAATGTGTGCAAAGGTGTATGCCCACATTACAGCTGCCAAATGCAATCTAATCATTTTAGAGAAGAATTATTCCCAAGATAATAAGGTCACCTGAACTGTTGGAATTAACTTTATGCTTAGACATGCAATTAGACTGCAGCTTGCTTATTATATCAGATCAGAATACAGGCATAGCAAGCTGAAATCTGTTTATGCACAGAGATACAGACATGAACACATAGGCATACACCCAATCATACATTTCAGTGTACAGACCCAGGTAGGTAATTTATGAAGGTGTAGAATTTGAAACTTAATCCAGGTCACTCTTCCATCCTTTTCCCAAAATGCATTGTACATAAAAGCTGATGTCAACACTAGAGAGAAAAAGCATAGACATAATATTTCATGCTATTGCTTTTGTTAAAAACAATGCCCCAGCTCTCAATGTGTGCTTAATAAAGAAAGAATGCATAGATCACTGTAGGAGATAGGTGGGGAGAATAAAAATGATCAGATTACTGTCATATATTTTTATATCTTTTCAAAGCATGATTTGTGAACCTGTTTTCCTTAAAGGGAGTGCAAGTAATGATTTTAGTTACTATATTAAATTCAATTTTTCTACTTTTGTCTTAAAAGTATTGTCTTGAAATGCATTAACTTTCATGAATATGTGTATGCACACAACAAGCACGAATAAAAGAGGCAGGGTTTCAGTTTTGCATCTACATATAGCGGACCAGACAGCATCAGCCGGTGAACCTATTCTCCAGGACTAAGTAGAACCTTCCCTGTGTAGGTCTCTGTACCTACCCAGCAGCTACAGTATGGATAAACACAGAATGACCTACCTCCTTCTTTTTGCTCAAATTAAGAAATTCCCTGACTTTTTTGTGTATTTTTTTTTCAATACTGGTAAACAACTCTGTCATTCTTGTTTTGGTAAAAGAAAGTCTACACTGTGTCACAGAATCACAGAAGGGTAGGGGTTGGAAGGGACCATGCTAAAGCAGGTCCACCTTAATTGAGTCACACAGTAATGTGTCCAGGTGGGTTTTGAAAAGCTCCAGAGAAGGAGACTCCACATCCTCCCTGGGCAGCCTGTGCCAGGTCTCCCTCACTTGCACAGTAAAATAGTTTTTCCTTATGTTTAATTGGAACTTTTTGTGTTCCAGTTTCTTTCCATTACTCCTTGTCCTGTCACTAGATAAAACAGAAAAAAAAGAGATGCTTCAGCCTCCTGATACCCACCATTTAGATATTTGTAAATATTAATGAGATCCCCTTGCAGTCTCCTCGTGTGTACTCTAAACAGCCCCAGTTCCTGCAGCCTTTCCTCGTATGAAAGATGCTCCAGTCCCCTGATCATCTTGGTGGCCCTGCACTGGACTCTCTCCAGAAGTTCTCTGTCCCTCTTAAGCTGAAGGAACCCAATCTATTGTAACCACAATAACTATACATATTCATATGCTTTCATATGCTTCATATGCTGTCTCTCTGAACACTTGTGTACATATATTAGACCTGTTAAATCTCAATGAGTTTCAACATATCTTCACTGAAATGCTTAGGGAACTTCCAGCTTTCACATAACCCTGTTTATGGTAATACCTATGATGGTATATCTTTCTGAATAACTTTAATTCTGCAAACAGTTCAAGCTATAAATAATATTTCTATTTTCTGAAAACTTGGTAATGTTTCTCCATTGTGACAGCTTTGTATGTTTTTGGAGAGCATTATTATCACAATATTTACACCAAAATTATTTTAGAAGCAGTCGAATGAGATGAGATGAGATGAAGAGGTAATACTTTAAATTTTATATATATATATATATATATATTTATCTACCTTATGTATCTGCTTTGTCTAAAAAACTCCACATATTCATAAATATGTAGCTTATAAGTTAAACCTCATTTACATTTAGAGAAATAGAATCAACTCTCGGTCATAAAACCTTTTTGGTTTTTTTGTCTCTGACTTCAGTCTCCTGCACTCTGTCCAATAATCTCATCTGTATCATATTTAATAAGATTCCAAGTTTTCTATACTTTTTCTCCTGCTATCATTGTTTCATTAAAATATATGCATCCAAAACAGACTGTTATTTGGGTTTTCTCTGTCTCCTCACCCTTACATGTGGATGATGTGAGGAAGCACAATTGAAAACTGCATTTTTTCTATTTCATCCTTGGCTCCCTTCAATTTTAAGGTCAATGCAACTTTATGAACAATAAACAACAAAGTATAACAAAACAAGAAGCTGAGGATATTTAATTATAAAGAACTTCTACTTGCATTCCTTAATAATTCCCTAATAATTAATCTAATAATTGTTATTTTGAAATTTTCATTGACACATCTTATAAAATGCAGAAATATTTTTAAAATAAAACACTAAATTTTCTATCTTTTGTACCTAATCCAATTCAGCATAGATATGTGTATTTCAATATATACACATGTGAGTGTATATAAATATGCATATTTAATTGTGCACACATAGTCCCAGACACAAACACTCACACATACAGAGATATCATTGCCAGGATAGATCCAAGTATGCCAATATAACACTAAAACACTCAAAGTGATAAATCAGCTTTGCCATAAAGTGATAGAATACCACCAAAACTAGATTTTTCTGCCTTTCATATGGGAATTCCTAAATGTCCATATCAGTACTCCTATATAGAGGAGGATTGGTTTAAAATAATATAGACTAATAATCAGGTTTACTGTGATGACTTTTAAAATAAAAAAAATTAACTATTTTTTCTGTCTTATTTATTACTTATAATTACTTATTTATTACTTATAATTACTTATTTATTATTTATTAAACCATGTTTTTTCTTGATTAAACAGAATATCTATTCATTCTGATTGCTATTCCACCCTGCTGAATTGAAGAGGATTGGCAAACAAATAAAAATATCAGTCTCAGTAGTCCAATTGCATTAGTATTAAATGTTTCTGATTCTATGTTACGCAGAAATCTAGACAGTCTTCAATGCCCTTAAATAAAAGTAGATAATAATTTACAAGATCAATTTCATAGATCTGCACAAACTACAAATTAATGTACTTGTTATAAGCACTTGCTTAGTTCTGTTCCAAAAGTTTGGTTTGCAGGCTTCTGAGAATGACACTGGAATTGTTTTTGTTTAATATTTACTGTATAACAGTGACACTACGTTTTCCCAAAGAACTTTCTTATGACAAGTGCACAGATGCCTTCAAGTATTGTATTTCTCCAATTGGCACAATCTCTTGTAGTGTCCACGGTGGTTGTTGTGCTGGTAATCTGTGATTAAAATTTCTGGGTTTAATCTGTTTTGAGAAAACCTTAATCCAGAAATTATAAGCGAATGTGACAAGCTTTTTAAAAAAACTTTACTATTTACATAACATATAACTTTTCAAGCTCATAGAAAATCAACTTTATGATATGCCATAAACATACATGGAAGGCTTTAGTTTTATAGATTTCTCAAAGACAATAATTTTTAAGTGTACTATCTGTCTTATACTGGAGGTAAATCCACCCTTGATAAAGTTACCTGAATGTATGCTTCAGAGTGTAAAATAACTGCAAATGAAGAAAAAGACCCCAATTGAATGGCAAGAGATTGAATGTTATCTTTCACTAACATTGTTATAAAATGTTTTGCAAATGTTAATAGCCTATCAATATTTTCAAAGACCTACTGGATTGTATAGTAGTCTTTTTTTTTTTCCAGTTGCTGTAAAGTTCAGTGGGAAAACAGTAGTAGTTTTGAAAGAAATGCAATATTTTCCAGCCTCTATATTTTGAAGTTCTTATAGTCTTCCTGCTACCTTGTTTTAGAGCAATTGTTCCTCTCTATAACAAAATAAAAGACTCAGGGAGACAATGTTTTCCTCATAATAAAAAGAATCAGGGACACTGTAGTGTCCTGGCCATAAAATAACTGCTAAACAGAACATGTTACACTGTCATTCTCAACAGTCTGCAGACCAAACTTGGAAGGACAGAAATAAACTTTATATTTAGTCTCAGTGATCTGAACCATTAAACTCATGGGAAAATTTTCTTATTTTCTGTTTGAAATGTCTGTTTATATTTAGCTGAAGCACAAGCCTATTGTTATCCTTTTTATCACTTTCTTTGTCCTCAAGTAAAATATCATTGTTTAAGAGCAAAGGGTGCAGAAGAAAAAAGAAAGCAAATTGCATTATTGCAGGACAAAATATAGCTGACATATCCACCTACAGTGATCCACTACATGTCAAAGTCTGTTAAATTTTCTATCCAGATTATAAAAGCTGCTTTAACAAAGTGAATTATCAGCCAATATTTGTCAAACCCACAGAATACACAGAGAGTTAGTGCAGCTGTGAGAGATAGATATAGATTTGTAGACCTAGGTATCAGCTGGTGACTATAGATGTTATACTGTTACTCATTTTTAAGTATCAAATCAGGGCAGTTTTGCATGCACTGATGAACTGAAAAAATACTTTGCAGTTTTGTGGTAAATGAAAACATTCTGACGCTTAAGGCAAAAAATTAGCGCATATGCTAACATATCCAGCAAGTCCTGGCAATGTCTGAAGCAGAGAGCACACATTTGAAATTCCTGCCTTTATCCCATACCAGCCTTTGCTGTTTTAACAATGGTCATGACCAGCCCCTCATACACATGATGAGACTCCTGGAGGTACTTGCTTTCCAAGACTTGACCATAAGTTTGGTTGAGTTCACATAGCCAGAAAGCATCCACAATTTTCTCACAGCTCTTAGCTAACAGGCTCCCCGGTGTGTTAAGCAGTCCCTCTAGAAAGAACTAGGAAACTTTATTCTATTTTTAAAAATTTCTCATAAATTAAAATTATCATAAGCTTATTTTTTAAATAAGTGGAGAAAAATGTGCTATGTATTGACATGAAAAAAATGCCTTGGTATCAAAATTAATGAACTGATATTTTACCAGTGCTTTTCAGGAGATATTTTTAGTTTATTTATTCTGGCTTCTAAACAAGCAAGGAGGTTGGGGTACAAAGATTTTATCACAGATGGCAGGAGGAAGCATTTGTTTTCAGAAACATCATTTCAACAACATTATAAAGACATATTATCTTCATATATGAGACTTCTATATTGTAAACCAGTTACAGAACTTAATGTTAATTTGTACTTTTTTCATGATGTTGATTGTGGCTTTGTGGTTTCATTGATTCTTTTGGACAAATCTCATTTAAAAGCTGTTGATCTGATATTTACACATCTCAGATTCACTCTGCCCTGTAATCTCTTTCTAAAAAGATAGACAACAATCATTAAAAAATTTTAAAATGATGGCTTGACTAAAATGAACAGTCAGTAAAAATAATTTGCTGATATGAAACAGCTATCTAGACTTGCAAAATGCTTATTCAGATGCTGCTATGGCAGATAATATGGATGGATCAGAGAAATACTGTGAATACAGACAATCACAACAAAACAGATTGTGAGTTCAAAGAGCTGACCCAGATGAAAAGTCTAGTTCAGTTTGAAAAATTGCCTAACTAGATGATTGGACTAATAGTTATAAGGTCAGAAAAATGACAAAATGCTTAAATTATTTGTGAAGTTTTTACTTCATGATATCGAAGAGGCTGTAGTAATACATTAAATCACATATAAAACCCTTATCTCATGTTGAGTATTAGCTACTCCATGAACTGCTGAAATGTAAATATTGGTCACTGAGGTCATTCCTTATCACTTTAGGCAAGATATGTGTTCTCTTATATGCTTCTTGAACTCCCTCTAAAGTAGGTTACTGACCACACAGACAAATGCTTTCATGTGAAATTGCTTTCTTCAGCAAGTACTTTGAATAAGGACAGTAATATCCAATGAAAATCAGCTAGCATTATACCTACCCTGAATTTGGTTATACACAAAACCAGAAAAACTACATGGTCTATGTCTACATTAATGCAACTGGGATAGATGAAGTGAACAATAAGGTTCCCTACCGTGTGTGTTCTAACAGTTAAGCTTCAGACATCACTGAAGCTCCAGTTCTTTTCCTCCATCTTACTTATGCTTTCTGTCTTAAGGTTTTTCACAGATTCATATTTCTGTCTGCTGTCTGACCTGAATATACTGCAGGCAGTTAAACCAATTTGTTGGATTCCAGTGTCTAGCATAGACATAACTCGTCTTTTTCTTCTTGGAGTGAAAGCAAATGTTCCTAGGGACTATTGTCTTTATCATCAAGTAGCTGTGCTAGAAATACCCTGTCAAAGAAAAGAGTAATTTTTTGTGCTGTGACCTACACTGGACTACCTCATCTTCTTCACTTTGGAAACCCATTCTTATACAGATGGTTGAACTTTTTCATCTGATTCATGAGCTTTGGACACTCTTTACAAAGTTAATGCTATAAATGTATCAAATAAAAAATAAATATATAAAATTAAAATGAATTCACTTCCCTACTTCATCTAATTACTAAATAATTTTCTTTACCTATATTTTTTTCTTTTTCAGGTTGATTATGTTAATTTTCTGATACTATTTATAATACTATTTAACGGTTGGACTCAATCATCAGAAAGATCTTTTCCAACATAAACAATTCTATGATTTTATGATTTAAACATCAGGAAAAACATTTCCCTTTTCAAATAGAGAACCTGATTCTTTAAGATCTACAATTATTAATTTGTGAAATTTGTAAGAATGCTAATGGTTAGTATTAAGTTGAGGTCTGAAATTTAGATTATGTAAAATAAGGAATTTATTGAAACATAATAAAATTAGAAATCATTCCCTATGCTCACATAACTACCATTTTGCAGATAATTCCAATATGTTAGTACTGATTAGGATTAGGAATGTAGTTTAAAAAATAATGTCAGAACAAAACTTATATTTGCTCAATGACTTCTCATAAACCCGTGTAGGCCCTTTAGATGAATGTGTTTTGTTTCAGTCTTCATACTTTAATATGTTCCATAGCTTTTTACTCTGTGAATACTTTCTGACTTCTGTGTCTCTGTCTGAATGTAAAACCTTTTTTTTTTTTTTAAATCAGCATAGTTTTTAAAATCTAAAATCCTAAATCCTTTATAAAAATCTTGTCCTAGGTAAGGCAATCTTATGAGCCATAGAACCATATTGATCTTAGCATGGCTTCAAATGTATGTCAAGAACAGCCCAGAGAGGAATATAATCATATTGATTCAAGTTCTGTTATGTCTTTCTAATGACTTTCCTACGATATTTAAAGATTGAATTGCAGACAGATATGTTTGATGGATGGGCTACTCAGTGGATAAGGAATTGGCTAAATGGTCACATTCAATGTGTTGCAGTCAATTGTTTAATGTTTGAGCGAAGAGCAGTGATGAGTGGCATTTCTCAGGGATCAGTACTGGAACTTGCATTGTTTAACATTAGTGTTAGCAACAAAGACAGTGGGATTGAGTGCACTCTCAGCAAGCTTGCCAATGACACTGAGCTGTGTGGTGGACTTGACATGCTGGAGGGAAGGGATGCCATTCAGAGGGTCCTTGACAGGCTTGAGGGTTGGGCCCATACAAAACTCTTGAAGCTGAACAAGGCTTTTTGCAAGGTCCTACACATGGGTCAAGGCAATATCAAGCACACATACAGGCTGGGAACTTAATGGATAGAGAGCAGCCCTGCAGAGAAGGACTTTGAAGTGTTGGTTGCTGAGAAGCTTAACATGATCTGGCAATACATGCTTGCAGCCCAGAAAGACAACCCTATCTGGGCTGCATCAAAAGCAGCACAGTCAGCAGGTTGAGGGAGGTGATTTTCCCCCTCTATTCTGCTGTCGTGAGACCTCCACCTGCAGTACTCCATTCAGTGTGGGGATCCCAAACATGAAATACCCCGACCTGTTGGAGCAAGTCGAGAGGAGGGCCATGAAGATGATCAGCGGACTGGAGTAACTCTCCTATGAAGACAGACTGAGTTGGAGCTGTTCAGTCTGGAGAAGAGAAGGCTCCATGGAGATTTTGTAGCAGTCTTCCAGTAACTAAATGGGATCTATAAAAAAGTCAGAGAATGACTTTATATAAGTAATTGGATCAGGGGTAATGGTTTTAATCTGAAAGAAGGTAAGTTTAGATAAGATATTACGAAGGTAGTGAGGCATTGGAGCAGGTTTCTCAGAGAGGTTGTGAGTGTCCTGTTCCTGGAAGTGTTCAAGGCCAGGTTGGATAGAGCTTTGAGGAACCTGGTGTAGTGAGAGGTAAGATCCCTTCCAACTCAATTCATTCCATGATTCTATGATTCTATTATTTCTTATTTTCAAGACTGATGAACACAGTCAAAATCTAATTTCCACTGATGCATTAAAGAAAGCCTAAGCAAAAGTGGTTACTGGTGATGTAATTTTAATGTTGAAAGTATTGTTTCATTAAAAGGGGACAGAGTGGTTTGGCAGAAAATAAACCCCCTTACATTCTAACTCTCCTCACTGAGGTGGGAGGTTAGGTGTGGCTAGGTTTAAATTCTGAGTGATGCCCTATTTGCCATGACCAGTCCAGGCGTGTTCACCTTTTGTGAACTATCATAACTTTGAATTGGACTGTACCTGCAGTTCAGTCATGCTCATGAACTAGCATGGCCACTTTCTAGGGTTTGATCATGTTCAGTGAGAAACTGTGATGACTGGCTATTTAAACAGTACAGTTTTGAGCAACAGATATACAGGTTCTTATGGACTGTAGGTGATAGTGACTGTCTGCAGAAGAAATCACATGCAAAAAATAGATACATAACAAAATACAGCCTGGCTATAGAAGTTAAAGAGTACTTACTCAGTTTAAGTCTCACCCA
>WBNH01005909.1:0-44997 GCA_013401255.1 Urocolius indicus
AAAAATACTTTTGCAAACTACTTTTCCGTAAGGTTGTTCCTAGATTCTACTTATTCACTAGTCAAATGAAGATCAATGTTTCTTGAAAACATCAAAGTTTTCAGGATATGGGTACAAACAGTTCTACATTTATGACTGACAGCCTCAGAAATTACATTTACTAACCCTTAGAAATATCTTCTTCATGGCCCTATTAATGTAGTTTGAAAAATATAGACTCTTATCTCTAACATAATTGAATTTTTTTTATCAATTGCTCTCAGAAAAGCAGCTTGAACTGCATCTTTGCAGGGTCAGGGATTTTCAAACTTAGTGATTCAATAAAGATTATAGAGTAGGAATGTGTAATAGTAGTATTTGTCTAAGATTACTTCCTAACTCTGTGAGAAGGAAAAAAAATAAAGATTAAAAATGTTAAAAGATTTTGCAGGTAGAGCAATCTCAAATAAGTTCATAAGCTGTTAACTGATCTATTACTAATTCCACAGCCTATATTTTCATGTTATTTCAAACATGCAAAGTGAAATTTCATTTTCTTTTCCCTAAAGCACAGCATATAATAGAAGATACAGAAGTTGTCTGTAGCTACTGAAATCGTCAAGATTTATGTAACAAATGTTGTTAAGAACAGCAAATATAAGTAGGAATATTTGCAAAATTCCAGAAGTTGGTAAAGGCAGGTGATTGTTGTTTTTTGCTGTTGCTATCTCTTGTAGAAATCAAATGCTGACACTTCTATAATGAAAACACTGTTACTGCATATCTGTCAGTTTAATGGCACCCCAGAGCTACATTGTTGGATTTCATTATGTATTACAGTAAATAACATTTACTGTGAAAGTGTGAAAAATGAATTTCAGTGGAGCAGTTATCTTCCACTTAGCAATCAGTATATTAAAGAAAGATTCTATGAGGGAGATAAGATTTATTTCATGTATTTATGTACTGGTTTAGAGCTAAATAATCCATGCATGAAAAAGGAAATGGAACCAAAAGGTGAAGATTTACTAAATTATTTTAGTGATGGTATGATTAAAGCAATATAGTGTTTGATATGGGAAGTTCGAGCTGTTTGGAATAAAATGTCAGGACTAATGCAAGCTAGCAAGCTACAAAACTTATAATTGTTTTCTCTGTAGTATGAATATATTTGAACTTGATAGCTCCACTACAAATGAACTAGTTTTGTACATGAAGACTTTGGCAATGTTTGGCATCTTATACATTTAAAATAAACTTTGTATAACTCACCCACACCAGTCATAATTAAAATAGATATAGTAATTAACATACTCTGATAGTCACCTCAATCTGGAACTTTCTGCCGATAGAGACTACAACAAACAGGTGACCTTGAATGCATGTATCATGCTATATCACTTCAGGAGAAAAGATAAGGGGCATATTCAATTTAGTCATGACTCGTTTGACATCCAGTAAAACCTTACAAGTACATTCCTTTATTAACTTTGCTGCTACAATCTTTACAAATAAAAGTGTCTACTTTGATTTCTGTATGTAATTGAAAACTTTCATATTTATTCACTTCCCTTCAAGATGTTTTCCTGTAATCTCAATGTATCTTCATGTCAGTGATGACTGAATGAGTAGATTTTTCTCACTGGCCTTTCTATTTGTGCTATTCTTCTGAGAAAACTGTAATGAGAGATCAGTTGTCAAGATTGTTACTGAAGATATCACTAGGGAAAATTTGCTATTTCTTCTGCTTTAGTAGGTGCTTTGCAGAGAAAGCAAACTGCCATTAGAACTTGCTCTAGAGAGAACCTTGAACTCACATGACAAAAGTACTATTATTAGCTCTATCTTTAAGTTTGCTTACCAAAAGCTCTTGCCTAAAAGGAGGCTTGAACTGGAATGTATGAAGGGTTTGAGATTCCAAACCAAGCTCAAGCAACTTGGTTTAATACTAGACAAGCAGGATAGACACATAGTATCAAATTTATATGATGATGTTCTCCTTGCATTTCCTTCTTTCCTGTTGGGAAAGACCAAAAATTAATTAGTTCGTCTTCAAAAAGATTTTAAAGATACATCATCATTCATCCATTTATAGTATTGTTTGAGTTGGATTACCAGTTCTACATTACTAATTATCAAAAACATCACAATGAAAGAAAAAAACAAAAAAAGTGTAGCTGCTGTAGTTCTTTGAGAAAGTATTGTCTAATTTTTTTTTTTTTTTTTTGCTAAAAAAACCATTTGGATACATTAAAGAGAAAAAGGTGCTTTCATTTACTGCTGCAGTTAATTAATGTGGCACCTCAAGCCAACGGGAAAGTTCTTTCGTTCTTTCTTATGGCAGGTGGCCAGTGTGACTACTGGCAAGATGGTGAACCGTACATTAGCAATTCTGATTGAGAAAGATATTGATATATATCTTTTTCTTGTGTGTGTGTGTGAGGATTTACTTAATGCTGTGCTTAATACTTGTTACTAGATTTTAGAACAATCTGTTTCTGCAGCATCGTTCTGTCCAATGTGAAGAAAGTAGAAAGCAGTGTCTGTTTCTCCCATATGAACAAATGTTAGATTCTCTTTTATTTCCTTACAACTTCCACAACACACATATCAAAATCAAGGTTATTTTCTTCATTTTTTTCTAAGCTTTAAGGAAACGGGTTGTCTGTATTTTTACTTCTTTTTCACAGTTACAGTAGAGTTTGCTCTTGAGAGTACGATATACATATAGTTGTATGATCAAATGTTTTCATTGTTTACTGGATGAAATAAGTAAACTATTATTTCTGAATGATTTGGAATAACAATTTTTAATTTTTTTTTTATCCTACATTATGCTTTGAATTTAATGAACCATTTTAATTTCAAGTAGAATATTTAGTTTAAATTTCCATGTTTGTTTTTCGACTCTAGACAACTGCTGGTTTATATCAAAGCAAAATAATAGTGTATTTTTAAATGATTTTTGTTGAAATTAAATGCAACTTTTGAGACTCTTGGCAAAACAGGTAGAAATTGACATATTTTTCTCAGTAGTAAAAAGTAATCTGGAAACGATAATGTCAGGTATTTGACTAAATCAGAAATATATTAAAAAAAAGAAATCGGAACTCTGTCCTG
Source organism: Urocolius indicus (assembly GCA_013401255.1). Taxonomy (NCBI): domain Eukaryota; kingdom Metazoa; phylum Chordata; class Aves; order Coliiformes; family Coliidae; genus Urocolius; species Urocolius indicus. The sequence goes on from WBNH01005909.1 coordinate 3,100, forward strand.
TCTTGCAAGAGTGTTCTTTTTATTTTATAGTATTGGCAATGTGTTGTTTACAGTGTATGAAAAATTATGAATGTAAAAATAATTCTTGTCTCAGAATCTGAGTATGTTAGAATAATTTTAGAATTATGCACATTCACTAAGATCTACACTTCAAATTACACAAATTTTAGTCTACATTAACAGTTCCTTATCCCGGGCATTCAGATGTGAAGAGAACAAAGGTGGTTGTCCCATCTTCTCCAATATGTGTCTATAAAAAGTTCAGGTGGGTCCTGTTGCTGTAGAGTATTTTCTTAGATATTAAGCCCTTTAACAATAACAGATTATTCTGGCCGTACTTCTGCTGGGTTTGTCTTTGAGATATAGAAGTGAATGACATACAGCAACTACAAGACATTCCATTTTCTTTGAACCAGAGGATATACCTGAAGAGACTGCTGGTGAAGCTAGGCTTTCTGTAAAGGAAAATGACTTCTGAAAGAGCATATTTAAAGTTAACAGAGTGAAAGAGGCAAAGCTTTTGGATCAGTAGACTGAAGTTCAGGAATCTTATAGAAAAGATTAATTTTTTCTTTCACACAAAGTATGTTGAATGATAGCTATTCAGAATTTCACACTACTTCTGCTACTGGTGAGAAAAATGTCTGATTTTTAAAAATAAGAATGCTACTTTCCACATTTTAGTACTTTTGGTTTTGTATTCTCAATTTAAAAAAAAGAGAAGGCACATGTTGCTTACTATTTTTACCATTTTAGGCTTCCCTCAACAACCAATTACCTTTTTTTTGTGTAACTGTAAAAATCCTAAATCCTCATGTGTTTTTCTGTGTTGTGAAAAATATAGTCACAGTACATTTCTTTTAATTCCCCCTTTTTAAGTCATTTATGAGACTGTGTTGACTGGATTGTTGACTGGTTGAAGGGAAGAAGGCAGAGAGTTGTGATCAATGGGGCAGTTTCTAGTTGGAGGCCTGTATCTAATGGAGTCCCACAGGCATTGATGCTGGGACCATTACTGTTCAATACATTCATTAATGAACTTGATGAGGGAACAGACAGCATTGTCAGCAAGTTTGCTGATGATTAACCAAGGGGAGTGGCTGACACACGAGAAGGCTGTGCTGCCATTCAACAATACCTGGACAGACTGGAGTATTGGGCAGAGAGAAATCTAATGAAATTCAACCAGGGAAAGTGTAGTCTTGCATCTGGGAAAGAATAACCCCATGACCAATACAGCTTGAGGAATGAACTGTTAGAGAGTAGTGTAGGGGTCAGGGACATGGGGGTCTTCGTGTGCCCCAAGAAAGCCAATGGCATCCTGGGGTGTATTAGGAGTGTGAGCAGTAGGTCAAGGGAGGTTCTCCTCCTCCTTTACTCTGCCCTCTTGAGACCACATCTGGAATATTGTGTCCATCTCTAGGCCCCTCAGTTCAAAAAGACAGTGAGCTGCTGAAGTTTAGCACAGGGCCACAAAGGTTATGAAGGGAGTGGAGCATCTCCCTTATGATGAAAGGCTGAGGGAGCTGGGACTCTTCAGCTTGGAGGAGACTGAAGGATGACCTCATTAATGTTTACCAATATGTACAGGGTGGGTGTCAGGAGGATGAAGCCAGGCTCTTCTCATTGATGTCCAATGACAGGACAATGGGCAATGGGTGCAAGCTGGAACACAAGAGGTTCCAAAGAAATACAAGGAAGAATTTCTTCATTGTGAGAGTGACAGAACACTGGAACAGACTACCTAGATGGATTGAGGAGTCTTCTTATTTGAGGACATTCAAAACCCACCTGGATGAGTTTCTGTGTGATCTACTCTAGGTGGCCTGCTCTGGCAGGAGAGTTGGACTAGATGATATTTTGAGGTCCATTCCAATCCTTAAGATTCTGTGATTCTGCAACAGTAATACTTAAGTAAAATAATAGAAATATGTTGTACAGAAGATAGGTTTATGCCTTAGACAAAAGTGCCCTTGTGATTTTAAAAAGGAAATTCTGCCTACATTCATTTCACTGCAACAACTATGAAATTCAAAACTTTCTTAAAAAAAAAAGGTAGACATTATCTACAAACCTTAACAGGAAGATGTCCTTACTCTGTATGTTACATTGAAAATACCAATGAAAGATTAATTCACATTTTCCATTAGATAAAGCTCTCATAAGAGTCCATAGGAGTTGCACTAAGACAGACTGCTGAATTCAGCAGTCATTACAGTATCTCAGCACAATGAGAGCATTACTTAGAACAGTAGATTTTTCCTAGGAGTCCCATGAAGATTGCCTTGGCTTAGTTCCCCATAAACCTAACCACATATTAAATTCCAAGAATTTTTTTGGCCTTGGTCCCAGTTATCAGTTTCAGACATTTGGCTAACCTCCCTGATTATCACAAAGCTTACACACTGTGCTTTCCCACTTGATCTCATCTGGAAGGCAGCCCGCACAAGTGGTGGTAGACTGGGCAGCTGAGCATATTTGTAGGAAACACTGAAATGTAGTGTAACTATCTTCATGGATTTTCTGACATGGAAACATGTAGATATGTATTTCTTCCTTTGCTAATATGAACTCTGCATCTTCGTTATTTATCTATTTTTTGTGCATGATAACAAGTTATTGTATCAAATTATCCAAAACCCAGCCCAGATAAATAATGTGATTCACTTAAAGAATTATATCTCAAGAGGAATTATAGTAGGTAAAATTATTCTACATTAAGCATATCTGCTAGACACAATGTTGTTGTCTCCAAGATAGACCACTATCATGCTGAGGAGTCATACTTCTTTACTAGAAAAGATGGCTTTGACCCCACAGTAGCTATAAACTCCTTTAATATATTGTTCTGCGATTTAGATGTACTCTATAATAAAAATCAATATTTTCCAAAAATACTTTTTGTTAGTGTATTTCTGTAAGAATATTTTAGAGGAAAAAGAGAAAAATCTAAGTATTCCATTTCATTGTTTCAAAAGTAGATCAGTAGTTCTAACTTTGTGGCTTCTAGAATATATTTCAGTCATAGAATTATAGAATGATAGGGTTGGAAGGGACCTTTAGAGATCATGTAGTCCAACCTCCCTGCAGAAGCAGGTTCACCTAGATCAGGTCACATAGGAACATGTCCAGGTGGGTCTTGAAGACCTCCAAGGAAGGAGACTTCACAACCCCTCTGGGCAGCCTGTACCAGGGCTCCCTCACCCTCACAGTGAAATAGTTTTCTCTTACGTTTAAATGGAACTTGCTGTGTTCCTGTGTCATTCCATTACCCCTTGTCCTGTTGCTAGCTACCACAGAAAAAAGGGATGCCCTTACCTCCTGATACTCACCATTTAGATATTTGTAAATGTTAATAAGATCTCCCCTCAGTCTCTTCTTTTCTAGACAAAACACCCTTAGTTCATGCTATTAAGTGACCATTTTCAAAATTATCACTTTTGATTTTGATGAGCTTACGTTGAAACAGTTCATTTGAGTCTTACCCAAAATCTGAGTCTTATTTTGCAAACTAGAGTACTGTGATGAACTTGAATGTATTAATACATAGCGCTTCTTGGTGAGAAGATATAATATATTTAGAATTATAAATGAGTACTTTGTCATTTCAACAAAATCTCCTTCACTCACAAGGTAAGTATAATGTTCTGCATTTCATTGAGGTCTAATTTGGGGTTTTAGGCACTCTTTGTTGTCTGTTGGTCCATATTTTTGTGTCCTCAATTTTTTTCCCAGTCAAAAGAAATTGTCACACTGTATGCAGAGCAAGCTATGCCTTCATTATTTTAAAATCACATACACTACCTTGTATAGTAAGGATGTTTCATTTAAGCTCTAATTACTCCTTCATGAAACAGTTCCTCCTTGTGAGTTAGTCCTATGTTTTTCTCGCTTTTATTTTCTTTGAATTTGTACCCCAGCCTATTCTGACACCTTTCCCATTCTAGCAGTGTTACTATTACAGGAGCATTACACTTGAGGGCTTTGAACTTTGTAGAGATTCATGTTTATCAAAGTTATTATCACAGTTATTGCATTGTAAAAATCTGGGTGATAGATTGTGATTTATTTTGCTATAGTGTACTGTTGTGCTTTGTCCATATTTTTCTGTTTTAAGACCAGTTGGGAACAAAGCACCATGCAGACATTAGCTCCTTTCCTCCCTGATGTTTTGCCCTCCTCCCTCCTCTCACCAGGTAGCCAAAAGTGACAGGTAAACAAGGGCCTGGTGGATGGAGACAAGGACAAGGAAGGCTCTCTTGACAACTATGGTCCCAGACAAAATAGACTTGACCGCTCAACTTGAAGATGAAATCAAAATCTGTGTAACTCAGCAATAAACAAAGAAAACACAAACAGAAAACAAAACAGAGTAAGATGATGAGAAAAATACAACCAGCCTTTTAAGATCACTTCCCCCTTCCCTCTTCCTGAATTCAGCTACCTGCTCCTTCCACACTCAGCAACATACAGAGGCAGGAAATGGAGGTTGCAGTCAGTCCCTCGCAGATTGTGTCTGATGATCATTCTTCCTCAGTGGAGGAAGACTTTTTACATCCTTCCATTGGTCCAATGCAAGAAGCTTCCCACAGAATACATTCCTTTAAGATCCTCTGTAGTGTGAGTCATTCCCAAGGGCTATAGATCCTCACATGTGAGGATCCTCCAATGTGAGTCTCGCCCACAGCAAGAGAACTCTAGCCAGATTCTGCTCCAACATCACCTGCCCCCACAATCACAGCCTTCTTCAGGCACAGTCACTTGTCTGCCGTGGGTTCTTCCATGAGCTGTTAGTAGATCTCACCTTTACTGTTGAACTCCACAGGTCGCGGGGAAACAGCTGCAGTCTTACTGTGGGATGGATGCAGAGCAATCTGTCCCAGTATACCTCCTCCCTTCCTTTCTTACTGACCTCTAGGTCTAAACAATTGTTTTTCTTTCATCCTAATCCTTCCACTTCCTCCTCTCACTGCAGATTTCCTCTTTTTAAACAGTGATTGCAGAGGCATTTGATTGTCTGATAGGTCCAACTTAGAGCTGGGAAAAGTTTTAAGCAATTTATTACAGGTGCCACCACTGCAGCCTCTCCCTCTGTTAAGAAAAATATGCCTCCATACAAACTCATCACAAGTGCTTTATAGAAAAATAGTTTAGTGTTTTCACTATGTAATAAAATGAGAAATAAGACTTTTTAAAATTATTTTTCAAAATTTAAATCATATAGAGAATTTTATTGACTATTTTTTTCACTCAGAAGAGAGAGATTAAAACCATATTTACATATTAAATTGGTTCATTGGAAATCAGCCAAAACTGATTTGAATCAGTAAAGCACATCATAGTTCTAACCAAGAAAATGCTCTCAGTGTAAGTGGTAATAAATTACCATAGATTACAGTAGTTTTGAGTGAAGATGAGATATTCCAACACAAGTAATAAAAATTCACAGTCTCAGTATATAGGATTTTTTCATCCTGTTCCTAGATTAAAAAAAAAGTTAAAACCCAATTAATTCAAACAAAAAGGCAAACCTAATGGACTTTGACCTTTTGTTTGCTACAGAATATGATGGGCACCACTAATACGAATGAAATGAAGTGTTAGAAAATATCCTTAAGTGGAGAAATTAATCTCCAGAGGCAAACTCCTTCCTTTATTCTCATACATTTTTTCATACTGAGCACAAAATCCAAATTACTAGTTCAATTTGGATCAAAATTTGTCCTTTATAGATCAAGAGAGCCCACTGAGCTAATACTATTTGTCTTGGCAGTCCATGTTGGGAAAAGTCAATGGCATTCTTCAGATATCCAAGAAGTCTATGGAAAATACAAATGAAATATGAACATCCTAAACTGGTCTCTGATTGCATGACTGATTAGAATGAAACTCACCTTTTCCTGGAGTGAAATTTGTTAGTACAATATTTCTTTTGTTCATAGCAGTGGGAATTAGTCGCAGAGATAAAGCTGTTTCCTGACTGGCTAGCATACTATTTGCTGTAATTACTAAATATAAAATTAGTTCTCTGAATTTCTCCATTTGCTTATTTTATCTCTTCTAGCTTATTAATTATTTACCTATTCAGAAACTTATCATTTCCCTATCCCAAAGGGTTATCATCTTTTCCCAGCAGTGAGTTTTTCTTATAGATTTATACATCACAAACTTACAGAATGGTAGTGTTGCCAAAATGTTTAGGAATAGGTTTCATCTGTGCTTCCTAAGAGAGGCATAGATCTTCTTGAGCCTGAAAGCTGCACAATCAGTTTGTGCTGTCAGAGGTTTTGGTGGGTTTTTTTGTATTAATTTTATTGTTGGGAGAAAGTGTCGACAGCCCTTATTACTGAATCTCCTACTTGTTCATGCATCAGCTTTGTATATCACTACCAGTGATAAATTCTCCTTGCAGCCTTACCCATGTGTCAGACACCTCAGACTCCTCAGACATATTATCTTTTACTGCTCTTTAATTATTTAGCTAAAAAATGTTACTAGTAAAAAATACTAATCACATAATGAATGTGATTCTGTACATGCACCTTGTGGTCATTCACAGTCTTCTGGATTTATCGTGAAGCAGTTACTGAGCTACTAACTTATTTCAAGACTTACAGCCTTATGTCTGTTTTTGCTCACCCTTTTCCAACTATAGTCACACTTTCTAAACTGTAAGATGGCCTCTAAATTCCATTTCTTTCCATCATGATACCGTTTCACAGTGCATGTAGCTAGCAGTACACTGTAGCACATAAACTAGTTCTAGAATGGCATAGAATCATTTGTTTAGGCAAGATTTACAAAATGTGTAACATTTTTCAAGAGTATATTCAAATAAATTTTATGAGGAAAAAATATCTCAGAAGATGCAAAGTAACCTTTTCATGGATTTTAGGGCATCCTGTCTTATATCACAGAAACACATAATATAGATCTTTATACAGAATGTGAATATAAAATACAAACCTAAGACATAAGCACCAGAGTAAAACTGAAATCTGCTGTTGAAAATCAGCTGCAAGTTCTTGCTATTTTGAAGACCATGCCAAGAATCTTAAATAACCTTAAACTTATATTTCACAATGTGTTATTGATTTTGACTGTTGCCATAAACAGAATTTTTAAATAGGCAATAGGAGAAATAAATATTAAAACAATCTTGAAATCATAATTTAAGCTAATAGTATGTACAGGAGAAAGTGTTTAAAGGATATGAAAACTAAAAAACAAGCCCAGATTTCAAGTGTACTTTTTCTATAAACATATGTATGTATTTGTATATGTTTGGAGGACAGGCCTCCAACTTGATCCTGAGACATTGGTCACCACTCTGAGTTCTGTCATTCAGGCAATTCTTGATCCACCTCACTGTCCACTCATCCTACCCATGCTTTCTGAGCTTTTCAACAAGGATGTAATGAGAGAGAGTGTCAAAAGCCTTGCTGAAGTCAAGATGACACCCACTGCTCTCCCTCTCATCTATCCATCCAGGTATACTCTCATAGAAAGCTATCAGATTGGTCAAGCAGGGTTTCCTCTTGGTGAATCCATGTTGGGTCCCCCTGGTAACTATCTTTTCCTTCATGTGTTTTGAGATGGCATCCGGGATGAATTGTTCCATCATCATTATCCATATGGACTATCATTACTGTGGTGTTTTCCTATTTTTCCATATTTATTTGGAAATTGTTATACTGATCCTGTTACCACTTAAGGTTCTGTAATTAGATTGTAGTTTAGTTCTTGTATTTTAACTCATCTTGGAAATTTTGTTTCAGAATAAGTGTCTATCTGGAGGTGACTTGTTTTTTGAAGGCTTTTAGTGACTTTTTATACTGAGAATTTTAGAGTGCAGTCCCAAATATGTTGCAAGGAAGCATTGCTCATTAAGCAAAACTTAAGCATATCAACATAGGGATGTGACTGAAATAGAATTATATGGTTGAAGCAGGAGGTCGATAACTTGAGACTGAAAAGAAGTGAATCAACTGTAAATGAGCATTACATTACTAAAACTGGTCAAAGTAAAACTAGGACAAATTTAAATCATGTTAGATGTCTTAACTAGCTCTCTGTTATGCCTTTGTGGCTTTCCATAGTACTTGGTAGCACATTAACACACAGTCAGCATTGTAATGTGCTTGGACCAATGAATTAGTATTGTAATCTTGATCAGCTCTTGGAAATACAGTTTTCTACCAGTGGTCACTTGGACACTAGACACTTGTAAATACAAGCTAAAGTAAGTACAGGCTCCGGTAAGTGCAGCAAGGTCCTTAGACCCTACAGTGTGAGGTCATTACATTGCGTGTGGGCTTATGCCAGATCCAGCAGAAAACAGGTACACTGAACTACAGTTTCAACTTGACTTTGGCATTATGAAGTCTCAAAGGAATAAAAAAGATTATTGCACATGTAGTGGTTTCTTAAAAAACTTATCCTGGAAAACAAACAAATAAATAAATATAATGATAAATATAATAATAATAATAATAACAACTTGTAAAGACTATTGATTAGGATTATTGCACTATTTTTCTATGACAGAATAAAAGAGCTCTTGACCATTTTCTCGTATGACATTGTTGACGCATGCAGACACTTTCTTTCCCCATGAACAAATGAAATATTAGATTTACAAAGATTTCACCAATATTTGTATTTTGGTAGGATAGAAATGCAAGAGTAAGGCCATTGTTTGTCAATAGATGATTAAAGCAGCAAGAAAGGCTGGAAAGGACTTGTGTAGATAGCTCCATAGCTGAAGTGAATGAAAGTGAATCAATAGATAAAAAAATACTGAAAAATATATTGAAGTGTGGAGTATTTGTTTTGTTTTGTGTCTTGTGTCTTGTTTCATTTTTTATTACATATATCCCCCCCTCCTTTTGGATTAATCATTTTACATTACAGAAATCTCTGGAAAGTTTGAATGAGATTTTGAAAATATAACTAACATGATTACTTTGTAAAAGTCCTGGTTAATTCTGCTTTCATTTCAATGGTACAGCTCTGTAGGTATAAGGGTCTGCCAATAGTTTTCATAACAGTGAGAAGAAGGAAATTGCATAGGAATCCTGATTTATAATGAATATTTAAGCAAATCTTTTATTTGTTGAGTATAAAGTACTTTGAGATTAAGACCCTGAGGAACATTTGATTCTTTAGTTTAATTTAGGGAAGCCGATTTTAACTGTACTTAACAAGTGGAATTGCATTTTAATTGCTTTAAGAAAAAAAACGGGTTTGATCTTTTTATTACTTGTAATTTAATATGTTCAGAAGTGAAATGGTTCAAGAACATAATGTTCAACACAGAAGGCTGAATTTTGCATTGTATAAGACATAGAATTTATACACTGTGGGAAAGCCTAGGGCAAGTGTGCTTTCTAAGATCTAATGTACTGCAACGTAGTCTAGGTTTATTTGGAAATCTGAGTTTAGTCATAACATTGCAGTTACTTTATGATTAAGCAAGCAGAAAGAGTCTGCTATACATAAGCATGGCCTTCAAATACATTACAACTTCCTACTGGATTTACACCAGTCTTCTACACTAACAAAATGGAATAAAAAGATTATAAATTTATTTCTGCTACCTAGACCACTGAAAATGTAGTGAGAAACTCCTGAATTCACTGAATCAACATTTAAAAATGGAATTATCAAGTTCAAATGCAAATATCTATGATAACATAACCATGATAACACTAATAATTGGATTATACATTGAAAATACTCCTACAGTATTATGTTTGATACAAAAGTAGATTTAGTACAGAATCCTAATAGCCTAGTGTCTGCAAGTTTAAGAAGTCTAATACTATATTATCTGTTGACAAAATGTATTAGATCTGATAACAGATTTTTATCTCCATTTTCTTTCCTCTTCAATTATTAAAAAAAAAAAAAAATATATATATTACATCACTTCTTGGCTTAGTAAGAATTTCAGTCTCACACAAACAACAAACTAGATTAACTGGACTCTATATCTTGTAAGAAGCTAATCTCCTGTCTTCCAAATTAAAGCAGGAAAATGCCTCTAGACTTCTTATTGTATACTCCTGAGCAGGCAGCAGTACTTGAAAACAGTATGAGTCATTTGGTGTTTGTGGCTATTCATCTAGTATATGGTTTATTCAGTTTACATCATATCAAGTTCTACCTTTGCTACATAAATGGTTTCAATTACTTTTCATTAGCTTCTTCCCAGCTGAAGACTTTGAAAACAGACCATTATTACATCTACCATGCTAGGAGAACCTTTAGGTTTTCTGTCCTTACTTTAGGAGAGAAAAAAGCAAGGCAATGAATGGGAGATATGACTTCTAAAACAGTTGCTGCATAGTCAGGATTCAGCAGGAAACTATATAGATAGGTTAAAATTGTAACGGACCTCTGGAGGTCACCCTGAGCCCTCCCATTGTTAAGCTAAATATTTTTATCATCCAGATAATTAATAAAGATGTTGAATGTGACCTATCCTATATTCCCATAACATAACTTTCTGGACTTATTTCAGGGTGCTGTGTGAGAAAGGTTCTTGCTTGGGTCCAGTTGTGGTTGGGACACCATATAGTCTAGTAGGGCAAGATCTCAGCTTGATCCCATCCTGCTGCCTGGGACAGGAGACATGGCAGAATGGGGTAGGAGACAGTCATGGGTAGTCCCAGAGCAGGACCTAAGGCAAATCTATAGTGATGAAGACAAGACAAGACCAAGCTATGATGTCAAGCTGCAGATGGGTTTCAGGGTTGGACTTAGTGAGTGTGCCTAGGGCCAAACACAGCCTCAGGATGACTGAAAAAACTTCATTAAAAATTGATCATTGTAAAGGATGAAAATGTTACTTCAGTAAATCTGCTCTTCATGGAGTAATGTAAGATTGCTACTTGAAAACCAGGAAGAACATAGAGGATTACTAGTTTACTACTAATTTTTGGGTTAGGAAGAAGTTATCTTTTTTACTCCTGTCTAGTATAACTTTTATATTTAAGGTAAAATACCTGCAAAATAGCTATATTTTGCAGTTCCTTGATGAGAGAGTAAATAAAATATATTTCAACAGGTGTTATTCCAGATCACAGCTTCAATGCAGCTTGTGAGTGGATAACACTTTCACCATTCTCTCATTTTTGAAAACAGACAGATAGTGACTGTGCTTGTTCCTGTTATAAAGTACTGTAGCTTTTGACAGTTTTTGTATGTATTATCAGTAGTCACTTTAAACTCCCAGATCCATTCACATAAACATATCTGATAACAAAGAATGCTAGAAATTAACCAGCTACTGTTATTGTTTAAAGTTATTGAATATATTAGAATTTTTCCATTTATACTTATAGTTAAAATAGGTATGTTGCAGAAGGAAAGATAAGGAGGACAGTCTTAATTTTTCAAAATGCAGATCTTTTAATTGACCTAATGTATTATTACTCAAGTTGTAGAAAAAATGAGTGATACAAAGCTTAAAGATGAGATCCAGCTGTATGGTTTTGAAAATGGATTTATCTCATTCTTTATGCAGAGATCTGAAGAATTGTTTTGACAGCACAACCTTTCTTTAACAATGAACTATTTATGTTAAAGATTAACAGATAGAGGATTTTTAAAACCAATTAAAATGTATCAGTCATTATATCCTTTCCTGGTAACATATCTTTGTTTTCTTCTGATGAAATCTATCACAATGTTTGCCACAGCAAATGCAAAGTCACAGCACATGTGATACATCTAGCCAGATTTCACTAGGACATTTTGAGATAGAAAGAGACATGGGGTGATAGGATGAATAGTGAGTGGATGATGAACAACAGAAGTTTTTAGCAAGTGTTACCCTTGCTCAATTGAACTTAGACCCTTATCCTGACATTCATCAAGGTTACTCATTTGGATTATTTCAGCTTTTTTTTTTTTTCAGAAGTATAGGAGTTGAATTTCACATAAAATGTTAATCACAAATCATATAGAAGCCCAGAAAATCCAAAAACATTATTTATTTGAAGCCAACTAAACAAAAATTAATACATTAAGAACTTAAAACTTCTAGAAATTAAATAATTTTTTCTTCAGATCCCAAAGACTCGCAAATATCTTTGCCACTGTTAGTTGACAGCATTTTACAACAACCTGACAGTATAATTTCAAGAAATGGCTGGACTTGTCTTGACCTAGACTAATTTTATCTTGCCTTAACAAATATTCAGAGGCCAAGCGATGACTGCCAAACTTGTTGGATCTGTAGCTCTGTGAGTTCCATCAAGTCAACAGCTGATGCTTTCTGTTATCATCATAACTTGAATTTCCAAAATTTTGCCATATTTGATATGCTGTATCTTCATTTAGGTCATAAAATATTAAAAAAATGTTGATTGTCTAAAACATCCAGCTTAAACTTATCTAATCAAATTTGAGAGAACATTCTCTATTAAAGGATTTGGATATGTGCACCAGCTGACTTTTTTTTTTGAGATGAAACAGAATCATTGTTAAGTAAGGAAAAAAAAAATAAGATGTCACAAGGAATCAGCAGGGATATTCATTGAGGTTGTTTTTTTTTTTTTTTTTTTTAAATCTTTCTCTGTCAATATCTGGCTGCCTTCTTAAACCAAAAAATTTAAAATAACCGTATTCTCATTCAGCCATATATAGCCTATTTTTTATTGTTATTCCTTAATTTGCAATCTTTCCTACCTGGATTGTCCTTGTCCCTCAAAGGGCCATGTATTCTTTATGTCCTTTTCTTCACATACATGAGGAAGCAGATGGAAGAGAATATATCTGTATATGTAGTATTTGGTAGCTGAAAACATAGTGATTCTGTTTTGAAAAAGCAGCCTGGATTGCACTGGAAATTTGGAGGTATGGCAGATTGTTGCATTTTCAAATCAAAGGTCTCCCTTGTTCAGCTACAGTTGCTATGGTTTACAGGGTAAAAGCTTCTAGAAAGTTCTAGGAAATCTTACTAAATCCAATACTTTAGTCATAATCAGACTCTGTGAACTGGAACCCCTGGATTTCCTTGCTTTAGTTGTCTGCAGTCAAAACTTGGCAAACAACATGCAATCCAATCTAATTTGTCTCTACTTTGACTACAAGAACATTTTCCATATTCTCTTATGCTCTAAAGTATTTGTGATCCTATGGGTCTATAATAGAAAAACTTTTACAATGACAGTCAATTTTGTCTGAGAATTCCTTTCTAAGTGTCCTTGCTACATACCATGACACTGCATACCAATATGTCAGAAGATAACTTGTTTAGACAGTTTCTCAGAATGTGCTGTTACTTCCTTTTCACCACTATAACAGACTTATGTGTATTTTGTATATATATAAAATAAACGCCGTTTTAAAAAAATCTCCCTCTAGTAAATAAATAAGATCTAAGTAGTTATTTTGGAGTATGCTGGAACTAGATTTGCTGTTATAGTAGCCATTTGTGTCTGTGTGTGTGTGTGTATTCTAATTTGAAAAGATCTCTGGTCTCTTTCGCTATCATACCTTCTGTATACTTCAGAGTCTTTGTTGTTTACAAACTCTGAAACTAGCCCTACTAGGGTTATAGGTTAAGATTGCTGGAGAAATTGCTGCATTTGCTCTTTCTTACCCTCAGACGTAATCATAAGTAATTTGGTCATTATTATGATTATAATAATAAAGGTCTGTAGTAACAAAATGAAATAAAATTGAATTTTATTTTAATAGCTACCTAAGCAGTTTGCAATCTTTTCACTGATCTTTCTGCCATATGGATTAACTTTTCCACATCTCCATATTAAAAAATAGGACAATTTATTTAAGAAATTATGTTACCATATTAAAAATTAGGACAATTTATTTGAGAAATTACTCTGTAGCCAACTGCAGCATACATTAATGATGATTATTCACTCAACCATGAGGTTTAAGTATGGAACTGTTTGCCAGGGATGGAAGACAGAGCTTTTGTTCTGCAAATAGAATCAAGACAGTCTTAAAATGCAAGACCTCTGAAGATTAAGTTGTCTACCTTAATCAGAGAGAAGACTGAGGGATGAATTCTGCATGAATATATATATGTGTACGCATCCAACTATAATAGAAAGAATAGGGCAACTCTTTAACTTTGAAGACAAAATGGTGACATAAATCCATTTATTAAGAGCCATCTTTTAGACTAGTATTAAAATTAGAAATGTTCTAGCTATGAGATATTTAAATATTGTTATAGTGCAACTTGTAGTCATTTGACACTACAACTATATCAAAAGAATATTGCACTCCAGAAAATTTTATAACATCCATGCAAGGTTTTAATGGATACAGCACAGCTTTGTTTCATTTGGACCTTGAAACTTTTTAATCTCTGATTTCTCCTTTTCATCATCGTCTTTCAAGAGTACTGGAGAAAACAAAATTTAATGCATTGACATTTTAATGTTCTTCTTACTTGCATCTATACATTAACCTAGTAACAAAATCAAATTTCACACTTCAGAGCTTTAGCCAGTCATTAGCAAAGTGGAGAACATTGGTTAGGATGAGCAATTGGTTAGATATATTTTTTTCTCCTATTCCTCTGAAGAATCAGAAGCTAGCTGCAACTATTGACTGGGAGAAAATATAGATGCAAAGACACAAAATATTTGTTCACTATAACTGCTAATATGTTTAAAGTCCTGCTGATAGCCAGATTTTTATTCAAGTAGAAAATTTTCCATGCTCTATATGGTGAAGATTTTAGAAGATTTTTGCCAACTTTTTAATTTTCCCCACAACAAAATGAGAAGATGGTGATCTTGAAGTGTTATAATAAAAAAATATTTTTTAGCTTCTAAATTTTATATTCAGAATAAATCACTTCTTGACAAGAAGTGTTAAAACATAGCTCATTTTTTTTTTCAGACTATCTGGTTATGTTTCAGATAATAAAACCCTACAACTATAAATAACCTGGATTGGAGAAGCACATGCAGTCCTCCTCTGATACTATTACCTATTTAGACAGAAATGTGTACAATCATTATACCTATGGGCTTTATGAGAAGTTATCCTTTGCAGCATTTAGATCAAAAGTCAGACAGCTGTGGTGGTTGACCTTGGAAAGCTGCCATATTCCCACCCAGCCACACTCTTACTCCCTCTCCTTAACAATACAAGGTGAGAAAGCAAGACAGGACCTTGTCATATATCAGTATCTCCACACTGTTTAAAGGTACAGAACTATACCACATTGGAAAAGCATATGGTTAAAATGAAGTAGAAGAAGTAACTCACTAAAGTCCTGACTACTGATTATCCATTTGGGATAAAAGGTAGTGATTTAGAAAATCTGTACCTTCCTAGAGAACACTGTAAATGTGAGGTTAAAGAAGTTATTGCATTTATAGCTCTAGTTAAATAATAACATGATGAAGCTTAAAGAAATCTAAGCACTTACCTTTTCCTGATGTCCTTAATTTACATAATTTTCTTAAGGAACAAAGTACATGTCACATTTTATTTTCCTAAAAATTAGAAGTTTGTGTGAGTTGACTTTGATTTCCAGCTGCACACACAGTACAACACAATACAACAGGAAAAAAATATGGTGGAAAAGCTCATGGGTTGAAATAAAGACAGAGAGATGACTCAACAATTACTGTCAACAAGCAAACCTCCTACCTGGAGAAAATTAGTTTAATTTATTGCCAAATAGGATAGCAAGCATTTATTGCCCAGTAGAATAGTAAGAAACAGACTAAACTAAAGTAAATTCCCTCATGTTCCCACTTTCTTCCCATGCTTAACTTCACTCCTGATTCTCCTACCACCTTTTATCCTAAGCGTGCAGGGGCATGGGAAATGAGGATTACAGTCAGTTAATAACACATCACCTCTGCCTCACTTTCCTTCCCACACTTTTCTGCTACAAGTCCCCCATGATACTGCAGATCCTGTCAGAAAATGTGGGCTCCTCTCCGCAGTCTCCTGTGTGGGCTTTCCAGTCTGAAGCTTTCATGCTATAGTGTGAGATCCTCCATGGTCTACAGTATATCTGTCCAATGTGGTCCTCTATGGGCTGTAGAAGAACAATCTGTTTCACCATGATCTCTGCATGTCCTGCAGAGGAACCTCTGCTCCAGCATCTGAAGCACTTTTTCATTCTGCTTCTCCACTGACCTTGGTGTCTGTAGAGCTGTTTCTTTCACATTTTTTTCATTTCTCTCTTTCATAGCTGCTACATAATATATTTAGGTTTTTCTTAAATATGTTACAGCAAAAGTACCAGGCTCAGCTGTGATTGGTTTTGGAGCTGGATGCAACATGCTGGGGAATTCCCAATTCTCACAGAAACCACCTCTGCAACTCGTTTTCTGCTCTCATTCCTGCTATATAAACCCAAAATAGTTACCCATACGTGAAAAAAAAAAAAATCAGACTAGTTCATTGAATTAAGAGTTTCTTCATTGCAAAGTATTTACCAGATTCCTATCATAAAATTGAATCCACTTACCATCTACTCAAAAGTCCAAAACAAAGTAAAACAAACAATCACACTGATCTCAAATTTGAATTAAATAGATTATAATCCAAAGTAAAATTACAGCATAAAGTTTGAAAGTATTTAAATGGAATAGCAGACACTTCCTTATAAAATAAAGCTGGCAGGGAAATATTATGACTATTTTTTCATCACTGTGACAAAAATTATGGAAAAAACAATAATCTTTCCCTATAAAATCCCAGTTAATTATGATTTCAAGAAGTAGATATACTATTAAAATTTATGAATTAACAAAGAAGTAAGAAGATGGGCTTAGACATCACCTCTTACAATTCTACAAAATGCTTTAGAAGATGACTTTGTTTTTATTTTTATGTAATAAAGCAATTTTTTCTGGCATAAAGCAGAACCTCAGTCTGGCATAAAGAAATCTCAGTCACTCTAGGTTCTGAAGACAAGATCAGTATAAATATTAACATCTCGTAGTCTGTGAGGATGTGTGGGAGATTTGCACTGAGATTGATGTGTCTGAAACTGCCTCTGTTGCTTCCAATCTCAAGCATGGAATATCAAGCATGGCATCTGTTGTGCACTAAGGACTTTCAATCTTATCTAAAAGTGATTGTAGTTCATGAGAACTTTCATATTACATCAAGAAAGCTTGGAACATATGTTTTGAGAGGTCAGTAAAATAGGAAATAGGATATAGAGTGTACACCTTTGGGGGCAGCAGGAGAATAAAAATCTCATGCTCTCTTGAAGACATGTTACAGTAAAAGAGATTCTTTATGATCCTTTCTAGAAAGAGAGTAGAGAACATGGTGTACAACTTTCTGCTAATACAGATAAATTGTTATTAAGGAACAGTTGCTGGTAATATAGAGGTGTAATAGAAAAAAGTATCATGGAATTCCATGTTTTGTAATGCAAATATCCTGTGCTGATGTTACCAATAAAAAAAAAATTTGATGTTGCATGTGAAAATAATGATAAGTGAATATTATGTCCATGAAGTTGTTTGGGGTTGTTTTTAGTACTGCAAGTTAAAAAATTACACTTTACACTTAGAAACAGGACCATAGTGCTCATGTTCTGACAGTAATTAAATATATTTTAATATTTTTCATACTTCTGTAGGTGTTCAGTGCCATGCTTGTGGTGTAGCTACACCTTTGTTGATAAATACTCATAAACTTAATCTACATAAACTTCTAAGAACTAAAATTATTTCATTTGAGAACATACTTTTCTCTGTTTTGGGGGAGTTTTGTTTTGTTTTAGTGTCGTGGTTTGGCCCAGCTAGCACAGCAGCACCACGACAGTCTCTGGCTTGGTGCCCCCATTCACCTCCACCCTCGTTAGGATAGTGGAGGCCCCAGCGAAATGGGTGTAAAAAGATGAGCAAGGTTCACTGGCTCACTGCTAGTTATGGTTTCGGGCAAAACAAACTCCAGTACTCGACTTAGAGAGGAAAGTAGGAAAGTTTATTCTACAAGAAACAGAATGGAATAAAAGCAAAAGGGAGTAGGATGATGAGAAAATTACAACCAACAAGATCTCCCTCCCCCATCCCTCCTTTCTTCCCGGGCCCAGCTCACTGCTCCTGATATCTCTACCTCCTCCCCCAACAATGGCTCCGGGGGGCAGGGAATGGTGGATGTGGTCAGTCTCTCACAGATGGGCTCTGCCGCTTCTGTCTTCTCAGATGAGGGTGACTCCTGGCATTCTCCCCCTGCTCCAACACGGGCTTCCTCTCCCGGCACACAGTCCTTAACGAACTCTGGTGTGGGTTGCTCCCAGCAGCTGCGGCTTCTGCCGATACGGTTTCCCTCTCTCGGGACAGAGTCCTTGGTGAATATCTCAGCTTCATCAATTCTCTCCATAGAATGCAGGGGAGTCTCTGCTCTGGTACACCTCCTCCTCTCCTTCATCACTGGCCTTGGAGTCCGCATGGCCGTTTCTCTCATTGTTCCTACTCCTTGCACCACCACCAGCCAGAAGAAGAAGAAGGGACAGAAGAAGGAAGAAGCAGGAAAAAGATGGAGGAAAAGCAACCTCCTCTTCCGGCTTCTTCTTAAAAAGTGATCGTGGAGGCGTCTAATTGGCTCAGCCCCAGACGTGGGTCTGGCTCAGAGCTGGGGAGAGTTGCAAACAACTTCTTACAGGCGCCATCTTTACAGCCCCTTCCCCCTTACCAGAAAAGGCTGTCATGTCAAACCGTGACATTTAGTTATTTTTAAATTTTATTTTGAAATTGCATTACTATATCTTTAGGAAATTATCCAATGACAAGTGTTTTGATATTTGAAATTTAAAATAGAATTGAATTACAAAAATGCATGCAAAATACTAAATATATCATTACTTAAAAAGAAAAAAGTATTCTTTAAGTGTGTTGCTTTCAGGGATAGTAATTAAAAACAAGATATGTGTTCATATAACTTGTTTTTATTATTTGGTATTGCTTACCTATGCCTAATAAAAGACTATGGAAGCGTGTACCGTCTGCACAAAAACATAGCTGGAGATCACAAACACAGCTACAAGTTGCAGTCTTAAAGTCTTGTGTAATTGTGAACATGGATGAGTTTTAAAGCACACAGACTGTATAATATAAGGTTGTATTCCCCTCATGCAAGTGAAGTGAAATAGAAAAGAAATTTCAGGGTTTTTAAAGGAAAGTAATGAAAATCATATATAGTCACTCTTTCTGGGCAAAGACATCAGCAAAGGCTTCTGAACTCTACGTTACTGCAACTATTTGTAGCAGCTGATAGAATATAATGTAATTTTAAAAAGTAATTTATCTTTTAATTTGATTTATACTACGAAGAAGAAAATGGGAAATGTTTTCCTGTCTTCAGAAATCATGAATATCAGGTAACCATAACCATTCCCTAGCTGGGAGTGATCACTAGTCTATTGTTTTCTATGAAAAATTCAGACTATTTCTTGTGATTTTAATTTTCAATCAGTGGCCCACATGACATCTAACATATCTGAAGTATTCTTCCCTAAACTTTTTGGACTTGAAAAGGGGCTTTTGTCCCAATATATTGTCCTTTTTTTTTTCCAAATATATCAACATATCTATTAATCATGGAATCAGAAATGCTTTGATTAGAAGGGACTTTGAAGTTCATCTAGTTCCAATCCCCCTTACCATGAGCAGTGTCACCTCCTGTTAGACCAGGTTACTCAAAACCCCATCCAACCTGGCCTTGAGCACTTCCAGGGATTAGGGCATCCATAACCTCTTTGGGCAACCTGTTCCAGTGCCTGACCACCCTCACAGGGAAGAACTTCTTCCTAACATCTAATCTAAATCTACTTCCAGATTAAACCATTACCCCTTGTCCTGTTACTCAATGCCCTTGCAAAAAGGCACAGAATCACAAAATGTCAAGAGCTGGAAGGGACCACAAAAGATCATCTAGTCCACCTGCCTGCCAGAGCAGGACCACCTAGAGTATATCACACAGGAACTCATCCAGGTGGACTTTGAATGTCTCCAGAGAAGGAGACTCCACAACCTATCTGGGCAGCCCCTTCCAGTGCTCCGTTGCCCTCACAGTGAAGAAATTCTTCCTTGTCTTTTTTTGGAACCTCTTATGTTCCAGCTTGTACCCATTGCCTCTTGTCCTGTCTTTGGACACCACTGAGAACAGCCTGGCTCCATCCTCCTGACACCCATCTTTTACATATTTGTAAACATTAATAAGATTACCCCTCAGTCTCTTCTTCTCCAAGCTGAAGAGCCCCAGCTCCCTCAGCCTTTCAGATGCTTCACTCCCTTCATCATCTTGGTGACCCTGTGCTGAACTCTCTCCAGCAGCTCCCTGTCCTTGAACTGAGGGGCCCAGAACTGGACATAATCTACCTTTCCTGTAGGTCCCCTTAGGTACCGGTTGGCTGCTGTAAAGTCTCCCTGGAGCCTTCTCCTCTCCATGCTGAACAATCCCATTTCTCACAGCCTGTCCTCAGAGGAGATGTTCTGCGGCCCTCTGACAATCACTGTGACCTTCTCCTGCACTCACTTCAACAGTGTTGGGGGCCCCAGAGCTGAACACAGTAGTCCAGGTGAAGACAGAGTATTTGAGGTGTAGAGATATTAACTCTCAGAAGCCTTCCTTTAGTGTGTAGCTTGTCTCTTTGTGTGGCAGCATCGTGTCAATTTAATACTTTGGAATTCATTGTGGCCAGAAGCATATATGTAAATGTCAACGCTGAAGCTTAACCTTTTTCTAATGTTGTCAACTATACATTAGCATCTGTTTTTCTCAGCCTGTTTTCTGAGAAAATGTAAATGTTTTAGCCCTCCTGGCAGGGAATTTCAGCATACATAATAGAAGAGAGAGACAATAATGCATAATGCTCCTGTAGTAGCTAAAAGTAGCAGACAGCCCAAAGCTTCATGCTTATCTGCTGCTTTCACTCATGAGCCAAAATGATATTTCCTTCTGTTTCCAACTGATAACAAGTGCAAAACACAGGCAAAATAAACCCACTCAACCAAAAGTTAACTTTGGGCCAACTGCATCCCTACCAGAAAAGAGCAAAGTAAATTATTGGGCTGATTAGCAGGAAGATGCTGAAAATGTTCATAGGTTTGCCGAAGCTGAAGTGTGTAGAGTTGGAGGCAAAGGGAAAGGAAACTGAGTTCTAGGAAACAAGATGAGGAGAGAAGTCAAGATATGGCATGGGAAAAAATGAAGCACATTAAAAGAAAATGTAAGAATTTTTAAAAGGAGGTTCTGAAAGAATGTTACTTGCTTCATTTGTATGGAAAATGTGCCCCTAGTTGGCTTTCCTTAACAATCTAAGTCTAAAATCTCATGGTGTTGCTGCTGCACAGATTTGTTTTCCAATGTCAGGTTAGGACTATGTCCGAGGTTTGGCCAGGATAGGGTTAATTCTCCCCAGCTGCCACCAGGAGGCGTGGCCAGACTATTCAATCCCGTGTGACCTCACAATGGGGCTCTCAGGGCAACATCCCTGTCACAGTGGCCAATGCGGGAGCTATGACTTTGCTGTCGGGGTACATGTTGGGCTGTGGGCGGTGAGCAGTTACACTGGGCATTGCTCATGTTTCTGTGCCCTTTGGCCATCATTGTAAAAGCCTGCTCTTTGTGTTCTCTTAAATTGTCCTCATCTCAACTCACAAAGTTCCAGAATTGTCTCTTGATTCTCCTCCCCATTCTGCTAAGGTGGGAAGGAGTGAGTAAATGGGTAGTTTGGTTATTGTTCCGCCAGGGCTAAACACCATAGAGTAATAAAAAAGATTTCTACCCCTTAGCTTCTGCTGACAATTCAGTATTTAGGTAATTGTCATATCTTTCCTGTGCTACTCTGCATTGAGGAATTCCAGGCTAGAGTTGTTTGAAAATTTACCATTACAATAACTTCTTATAAGAAAACATTATTTAATTGTGAAATGCAACTTGTGAGGTCATATAAAACAAAGAGAATTTATGATTGAAACATGTCTGACATTTAATTCTGTCGTCTACATTCTACTTATGCTTTTCCAGTTTAAATGTATCAGGAAGACACACTTAAATTTGCCTGTTCTTTTGTAAAGACTACTGAGTTTCTGACAAAGTCTTCAGACACTTTTGAAATGTTCTCTGTAGAAAAAAAAAAGTTTGAAACACAAAAATATTACAAAAAAGTTCTAGTCCAGTTCTATTCTAGATAGCTACTCATGGAAATATTTGGAGGACTATTGAATTAAATTTGTTTGTCCTTAGGGGATTTACTGACATAAATAGCTTTCACTTAAACGTGTACTGAAGGAAAGAGCAGAAAAATTGTTTGAAAGAGCATTTACTTATTGTGTCAGTCCACAACTGCAGAGTGTTCATGGAATAATGTAGACATTGCATTCCATTGAATTATATTATCTTCCAAATGTGCCTAAGATGATAAATTTGGTTCTTCATGATAGAGTTAGAACATGCTAAAAAGAGCTTTCAGCTGTTAGGAATTTTACAGGATCATTTTAGTTGTTTATAATGAATGAATTATTTTAGTAGAAAGAGGATAAGAAGGGTAGAATTGACTTTTTTATGGTTTAGATCACAGTTATTTTTCTGAAGAAACAAAAGTTTGCAATTTACATTCAAGAAAACCACATTAATACAAAAACTAGCATTAGTACAAAACATAGTTTGGTTCTCCTACATGGTTACACTGTAAACGAAAGATCACAAATTTTTCAGATGTGTGATGCCTTTCCAATGTTTATATACAGCATTAAGGAACTAACTAGATACTATTAAACATCCTCCTTGTCTGCCCTTATTATAATTCATCATTGATTCATAAGTTCTATGCCTTATATGGCAGCAAATGTTGATGTTATAGATCAAAATCTTTTATAAGCCAGTTGTGATTTTATGAACATTACTGTGCTCTCCATGGTGCTAGCATAGTGTACGAGCTCACTATATAGTCTTTTTAAGCTAGTGTAAAAATTATACTCTCTGTAGAAATCAGTTCATACTGTTGTAACACAGATGAAAGCTGTAATACAATAATGATTTATCTTCATTTGTGTTTAGTATTCTTTTAGTTTGAGTAATAGACATATCATGCAGTCAAGAATACATAATAAAATTAATGAATATTTTAATGTTACAGATATAATGAATTACACTTATTTCATATTATGTTTTTCCACATATGCATATCTTAATAAATGTCTCTGGCTTTGATATACAGTGGTAAGGAAGCTATAAATCTCACTATATATAATTTGAATGGATATTTTAAAAATGTATAGTTTCCTATTTAATTCTTTGTATTATTAACTTTTATTGTGATGCTTGAGAAAATACACAGATTTCACAGCTCTCACTGCATCCACCAAATGCAGTGTTATATTGAGAGGCAATCAGTTCAATCAAGAACAGTTTACACTTGGTGAATCTGTGTTGGCTTTTTCTATAATAGATTAGAATAAAATAGTTCCAGTTGGAAGGGATCTACAATGATCACGTAGTCCTAATGCCTGACCACCTCAGTGCTAATGGAAAGTTAAAGCACCTCCAGGAAGACCATTCCCCAGGGTCTGAACACCCCCTTGATAAATAAATGCTTCCTAATGTCCAGTCTACATCTTCCAAGCTGCAGCTTTGAGCCATTCTCATGCATTTTATCATTGGATCCCAGGGATATGAGCTCAGCACCTCTCTCTTTGTTTTCCCCCCCCTCAAGAAGCTATAGACAGCAGTGAGATCCCCCTCAGTCTTTTTTTCTACCAAGTAGACAAATCCAAACCCTTGGCTGTTCCTCACGTGATATGTCTTCCCACCTTTTCACTAGATTTGTTGCTCTCTTCTGCATGAATTCAAGGACCTTCACATCCTTCATAAATTATGAGGCTCAGAACTGCACACAGTAATCAAAGTGACACTGTATAAGTGCTGAATACAGCAGGATAATCCATTGTTTTGCAAACTGTTTCTGCTGTGTGTGAGGCACCCCAGGACATGCAGTTTAACCTCTTGGCTGCCAAAACACTGCTGACCAATGCTGAGTCTGCTGTCAGCCAGCTTCTCAGATCCCTTCCTACAGGACTACTCTCCAGATACTCCTCTCAAAACTTACACTTGTGCATGATGGTACTCTGTCCCAGATGCAAAATCCAGCACTTTGACATATTAGATTTTATGACATTAATCATTGCACAATGCTTCAACCTATATCTCCCTGCAAGGTCCCTTAATGGAGTCAACAGCACCTCCTTAATTGTTGTCATAAGCAAACTTATTATTGGTGCCTTCAATTTCTGCATCCAAATCATTGATTAAAATGTTGAATAGAACTGGCCCTAGAGTTGAGCTCTGAGGAACACCACTGGTGACTAGTTGTCATCTATACTCTTAATCACTACAACTCTTTGAGCCCTGCTTTTCATCCAGTTCTTCATCCAGCACACTGTGAACCTGCTCATCACACAACTGGACAACTTATCCAGAAAGATATTTTGAGGGACAGTATAAAAAGCCTTACCAAAATCCAGGAAAACTACATCCACAACCTTCCCTTCATCGATTAGGCAGGTCACTTTATCATAGATATCAGATTACTTAATCAGGACTTCCCCTTTGTGAATCCATGTTGATTGTGCCAGATGCATTATTCTTTAAGTGCCTTCCGATAGCAATCAATATGGTTTTCTCAATGTGGTTTTCCAGGAGCTGAGGTCAGACTAACAGATCTGTAGTCTGCTGTGTCTTTCATCTCACTCTTTTTGTAGATCGAAATAACTTTGGCTAGCTTCAAGTTAGCAAGGAGCTACCTAGACTTCCAA
The DNA here is from genome assembly GCA_013401255.1 of Urocolius indicus. NCBI lineage: Eukaryota > Metazoa > Chordata > Aves > Coliiformes > Coliidae > Urocolius > Urocolius indicus. The sequence goes on from WBNH01005909.1 coordinate 27,888, forward strand.
GACCTTTGGTAGATTATTGAGAAAGACCCTGCTATAAGGTCTACTAGTTCTTTCAGTAGTCTGGATTCATCTGGATCCCATCTTGACCCATGGACATGTGAACATTCAGCTGCTATGCTAGTCCCTTACAATTTCAGTGTCCATAAATGGAAATTTACTGTTCTCACACTTACGGTTCTCCTAATCAGTGGACTAGGCAGACCAAGATCTGTGTTATTAAAGACTGAGACAGAAAAAAAACATCAGATGCCTCTGCTTTTTCTTCATCTATTAGTCAGATGACTTTACCAGTATCTGTCCAATGTTTTCTTTAGATCTTTAATTATTAAGATACTTTAAAAAATGCTTCTTGTTACCTGACACAACACTGGCCAGTTTCAATTCTACCTGATCTTTGACCTTTCATGTCTTCTCCATCCATATATGAGCCACAGCTCAGAAATCTTCCTGCAAAATCTGACCTTGCATCTGGAGACCATACAATTTAGTCTTCTTCGGCTCCACAAGGAGTTCTCTGTTCAGCTAAGCTTGTCTTCTGCACTGCTTATCTGATTTATGACACAGTGGAATTCATTGCTCCTGTGCTTCTAAAAGGTGGTTCCTAAAGATCAACCAACACTTGCGGACTTGTAAACACTCAAAAATAAATTCCTAGGGTATTCTTACCTAAATAGCTTAAAGTTTGCTGTCCTGAATTTCAGGGTAGCAACTCTGCAACCTTTTTTCCTCATTACACTAAAAATTTTGAACTTAACCATTTCATGATCACTGTGGCCAAGACAACAACATATTATCCATGTCTCTCTTGAGTCCTTCTCTATTCACAGAGTGCTTATGACAAGAAGTTGTCTCCTACAAACTTCAAGAATTTCCAAGACTTGCTCATCACTGCAGTATTGTATTCCCAATTGATGTCTGGGAAGTTAAGATCTCCCGTCAAGGACAAGGGCTGCTGATCCAGAAATTTCTCCTGATTACCTATAGAATAATTCATCAGTACTTACACTCTAGCTGTGTGGCCAGTAGTAGACACCCACTGCAACATGCCCCTTGTTTTCCATTCCTCACCCATAGGCTCTCAACCACATCACCACTAATTGTAAGGGCTGTACAATCAAACCTCTCCCTTCTGTAGAGCATGACATCTCCACCTTGCCTGCCCTGCCTATCCCTTCTGAACAGTCTAGTCTCCATCCCAACACTCCAATCGTGGAATTGGGTAAAATCTTTTATATTTCTGAATATTAACCAATGCTTCCAGTTCATCCTGTTTGTCATGCTGTGTGCATTAGTGCACAATCATTTCAGTTATGTTCTTTCATGCTCAGTGCTTCCAAGAGCAGTGTAAATGTTTCCACTAATATCACCATCCTCAGGTCATGCTATACCAATCCTTGGCTTATCTCCTGCAATCCTGTTGGTATCCCCTCCCTTAATCAGTTCTAGTTTAAAGCTCTCTTCATCAGTCCCACCAGCTTACATCTCAAGATGCATTTTCTTAATCAGGACAGGTGGATCCTGTCATTCATTAGCATATCTTGTGCCTCAAAAACTCTTCTATTATTTACAATAGTTACAAGTTTTTGGCAAAGGCACCAGTCCTGGAGCCAGGTATTGATGTCCTGGGCTCATCTATTTCTTCAAAAATTATTACTGAAAGGACTTAGGAAAACATTACCTATGCTCCTGAATATTTTAGCATTCTTTCCAAGGCTCTGAAATCCCTTTTGACTGATGTCAGATTTCTTGTTGCAACGTCATTAGTATCTTGATTTTGGCAATACTACTTGCATAGGTTTCTCCTATATCTTGTCATGCGCTTTGTTCATTATACCCATGACCTCATACTTATTCTGTCAGGGTATCTTAGAGGATAAGGAGAGGTTTCTCTTATGGATCTGTGCTGTAATCTTCTCCTCTCTCTATAACCGCCTTACCCTTTTAACACTGCCATCTTCCTGGCACAAAACAGATCTTAGACATACCTCCGTAGTGGCCGCGTTTAGTCGGTTCACATTCATCAGAGACAACATAGTGCGGCTCCATTGATCACTCTCCTTCTCAGACTCTCAAACACTCCTCAGTCTTCCAACTTTCTGCAGCTTGACCACCAAGCAAAATAGTTTATCTAGACACACCTCCCACAGGCTTACTTACAATCACTCTTCACCTCCGGGAATATCACTTTGCACATCCCAGAACCAGAAACATGCGTCATCTTATGCTTGCACAGGAGTGCTGTCTGTGTGGTTGCATTAGTTCTGCCAGGTTCATGAAGCTCAGGAGAAGAAAAAGACACTGCTTTTTGCCCGACAGTCACCATGTTGATATACACCTGCCCCCGTCACACATAAAAATATTTCACAAATACCTATTTGTCCTAGTTTAGGCCCATCAGGGGACAAAAGACCTCAAGTACCTTAGCCTCAAGTACCAAAGACCTGAGAATTGCCAAAGGGCAGGGACATCTTAATTGCCGCTTATGGTCCAGGACAAAACATGACAAGGCTACTTAACTTGGGGAAGAAAACAATTTAATCCACCACCAACTAAAACATAAACAGAAGCCCCCAAAACATAACCAAAACAAAACAACACATTGTTATGAAAAGTACAACCAGCCCTTTAAGACCACCTTCTTCTCACTCCTCCCCTCTTCTCGGGCTCAGAGCCCTGATGCCGGTGTCTTCATCTTCTCCCCCTGCCGAACGGTTCAGGGGGCAGGGAATGGGGCTTTCAATCAGTCTGTTTTTGATGGTTTCTGACATTTGTCTGTCCTTATGGCAGGTGGACTCCTTGCCAATCCTCCCTGCTCCTCCGCAGGGTACCTCACACATGGCAGTCCTGCACAGGCTACTCCGACATGCGTTCATCCCAAAGGCTGTAGCTCCTCTCCGTCTCTCTTGTGGGTCTACTCTGAAGCCCACAGGCTCTCCAGTACAGCCTGTGCTATGGCCACCTCCTCATACAGTCTCTTGCCCATCCAGGCGCACTCACACAGAGCTGCTGCTGGCTCTCAGTCCCGCTATTGCCATCCATAGGTTGCAGGGATACAGCTGCGTTCTTGCCACAGGATGCAGAGGGGTCTCTGGTCTGGTGCTCCTCCTTCCTTCCTCCTTCTCTGACTGTAGGGCCTGCATGGTTGCCTCCACCTTGTACCACTCTTACATCTCCTCTCAAACACTTCAAATTCCTATTCCTTAAATAGTGATGGCAGACTGGCCCAGCTGGGCAGGAGGTTGGTGTGAACCCAAGAGCCTGGTGAAAGTCTGAGAACTCTTTACTGGGTCTTCACTGCAACCTGCTTACCCTGTTACCAAGCAAAAGTGTCTCCTTGCTAAACCATAACACTGTTCTGTAATTTTTCCTGGGCAGTAAAGTGAAATTGATCAGGTTATCAGTTTCTGAATCTTCCTTTTCACCTCTTTTTGTAGATTGATATATTTGTCATTTTTTAGTCAGTTCAGACTTTTTATCTTCATGACCTTTCAAATGTGAGAGTCACATTTGTCAAGAGACTTTTTCATTAACTTTCTGCTTTAAAAACAATTTTTCATAATTCTGAAGACTTTAGTCCAACATAAGGTGAAGAAATTTGGAAAAAATAAACAGTAATCTAAAATAAAAATAAATTTAAATCTTTGTTATTTGCTTTTCTCTGAAACTCTTCTGTTTTCTATTGTTAGATGTTTTGGTTTTACTTTCATAGAATCATTTTGACTGAAAAAGACCCTTAAGATCATCAGGCCAACCACTAATCAAATGCTGCCAAGCCCAATGCATCTTTTAAATATCTTCAGGGATGGTGACTCCATAACATCTCTGAGCAGCCTTTTCTAGTATTTAACAGCCCTCTCAGTGAAATAATTCTTCTTAATCAACAATCTAAACCTCCTCTTGTCCTATTATTCATTAATTGGGAGAAAGGCCATTTTTTTTTTCTTCTTAATCAACAATCTAAACCTCCTCTTGTCCTATTATTCATTACTTGGGAGAAAGGCCATTTCCTCTTGTCCTATTATTCATTTCTTGGGAGAAAAGACTGACCTCTCCCATCTCACTACAATCTCCTTTCAGATATTTGTAAAGAGTCTATCTTAAACCTCCTCTTCTGCAGACTAAACGACCACAATTCTCTTAGCCACCCCTCGCAAGACTTACTCTTCAGATCCTTTGCCAGCTCCATTGCTCGCCCCAGGACACACTCTAGCACCTCAATGTCCTTCTTGTAGTGAGAGGCCTAGAACTGGACACAATATTGGTGTGGCCTCACCAGTGCTGAGTACAAGGGGATAATCCCTTCCTCTGTCCTGCTGGACACACTGTTTCTGATACAAGCCAGGATGACATTGACCTTGTTGGCCACCTGGGCACAATGCTGGCTCATAATCAGCCAATTGTCAGTTAAAATAACCCAGGTCCTTTTCTGTTCAAAAGCTTTCCAGCCACGCATCCCCACTTTCATCCTGCGCTTTCCTATGTATCACTGTTTAGAAATGTGTACATTACATGATTAAATATTTAATTTAAATGTAACAGTTAAAAATGTATATAATAGTAAATGTTATAAGAAAGTTTTATAACAATACAAAGTATTATTTTGAGCATTTGTTTGTACATATGTTGTATTACATATTCAAGAAGAAATTCAGAGTGCAATAGTTTATGCTTCCATGCTCTGTATGATTGTTCTGAGGAACCCTTAATGTGACAGCCAACAATAATGTAATGAAAGTTGCATTGCACTTGGAATATCATGAAAAAAAGTTACTGACACAGTATTTTGTTCCAGGAGGGTGTAAAAAGCAACTGCTTTCCTGGCCTTTTACAACCTAGTTAAGAATTTGACTGACAGAATGTTGGCACCAGCTGTGGAAGAGCTAATCAGCCTCAACTCCAAGTAAGTGAAGTCTGATGTGGTTGGAAGTTTATTTCAGACTAAATTTACAAATCCTGCTGATTTCTAACAACATATGAATTTAAAATATGATTCCTAAGACACTATAGAACACTTTGATTTCAAGCATTGTGGAATTCATTTTCTCATTTAAACATATCTTCAAATCAATGTCACCTCATCTCTTCACAATGTTATCTTGCAAATGTAATGACATCACGTTATGATTCTTCTTCCTTTCTGGACAACTGAAAGCATTTATTTCAAGAAATGATAGTGTTATAAATATAGAACATTAACATATATACATATATTCAATGATGAGGAAAATACAGGTAAATAGCAATCTGTTTCATGTAGATGACAAAGTGGTGAAAAAAAGAGTAAGGAATATTATATGACTGTTAATTAAATGGGTTTTCATTCCTATTGCATCACTTATAGAAGAAAACATGGGAGACAATTGTGGATGCACAGTCAGAAGTTTTGGTTCACTCCCTTAAGGTGTCTCTGAGGGAGTCCCACGAGTTTGTACATTCCTCTCCATGGCAATGTTAATCTTGAATCACCAAATGCTGTATTGGTTATTAGGAATGATGATAAAATTAAATAGATGTTTTGTCCTATTTATCTACTGATAGATAAACTAACCTGGGTTATGACTCATACACAGTACATAAACTAAAAGAAATAGAACTCTTCCCAGGTTCTGAATAAAATATGTTAATATTCTGTAAGCATTCTTTTTTAGGTCAGGCACAGATGTGAGAGAAACTTTATATATATATGTATATATATATATGTGTGTGTGAATATATACACTTGATTCAAACTGAGAATAAAGCTTACATGAGCAGTTATTTTTCTTTTAAAACTTTCAACCAGCAATTTTACTTTCTATGAGTGTTTGATCTGTGACTCAAAGTTTTCTGGATGAGTGAGAAAATTCCTTTATCAATTTGGTGATTGATAGCTTTATTTAGAAACACTCTTTACCATTTACTTTCTCCAAATTCCAATTTCTCTTTGGAAGAAAAACAACCTGTGAAACAGCTAAAAATATGGACAGAAGTATTTTTTGCCAAAACACAATCATGAAAGGAATACATACCTAGATTGGATAAATCTCAAGTAGGAGATTTCAGGCTAGAAAATAATTATAGCTAGTGACCAGAAAGCAGTAGTTTCTCTTTGCAGGTAATACCAGGACCAATACTGTTTAACATTCTTCATGGATGGCCTAAAAGATGGTGTAGATTTCACTCTCATCACATGTGCAGATAATAGAAAATTGAGCAGTCAGTCTTCCAGAGGCCAGGGCTACTGTTCAGAAAAATTGTCTGCCAGGAATCCCATAAATGTGAATGCAAATTCCCACATCTGGGAGGTAACAGCAGAGACTGAGGCTGATCAGCTAGAGAGCAGCTCTGCAGTAATAGCCTCAAGAGCTCTGGACACTGGGCTGGCCCCAAGGCAGCAGATACGTGAGTCACGGCACTGTATTATCAAGAGTGCAGCCAACAGGTCTGGGCAAATGATCTTGCAGTGCTCTTCAGTACCTGTGAGATGGCATCTGTCACACTGAGTACAGTTTTGTGCACTCCAGTATGAGACATTGGTAATGGAGAGAGCATTGACAATGTGGTCTGTGTATGGAGGACAGGGCATCCAAGGACAAGCTGTAGGGGCTGGACTGGTTGAGCCTGAGGAAGAGACAGTTTTGGTGGGGAGGAGAAGACTTACTGGTGTGTACAGCTACTTGATTGTAGGATATAAAGGAGGTAGAACCAGATTCTTCTCAAAAGAAGGACAAGAGATTAGAAGTAATGAAAACAGATTACTGTGATGATAGACAGATTATCCAGACAGACTATAAAATCTTCATTCTTGAAAATACTCAGACTCTGACTGAACATCATCCAGAGCAATATGCATTAGTTGGATATGTTTTGGAAAGAGGAATTGAACTAGAGGACATTCAGAGGTCTTCTCTATAAATTAAACTTTTCTCTAGTTTTATGACAGCAAACACAAAATAGAACACCAAATGAACATATATTCAGAGCCTTGACTTTTATTCAAGCAGTACATATCCATGAGAATCTGTCAACTAGTTTCTGTTGTGCTTTTTCAGAGATGTAAACCAGATTAGATTTATAGAATTTACATGTTGAAAGAGAAATAGAGTTAGTTTATTTAGAGACATCTTGCTATAATATATGGACCTCTATTTATACTGAGTGATGGAATAATTTTCTTGAAAATTAAAATAATCAGATGTTGCCGCTGCAGGCAACACTACTTGGTGGTTCAGACTGATCTCCCAGCTCTCTGACAGTCAAGGGAAAGGATCACTGCACACATGGTGTGGATGGTGCTCCATCTCCGCTTTATTGTTTATGTTATGCCCTTATATCTGCTGGCATAAGCACATCCTCTCTATCTGCCCCGTGCCAGACCTCTCACTTCCTCTTCACTCCTCGCGTTACAATCCGAGATCTTCTGGACACCTACTACATCTCCCCCTCCCTAAGCTCGATAGTTCTCACGTCCTGTGGCATGGGCTGATAACTACTATTAATACAATGCAAGCGTTCGCCTACTTTTCGCAGTTGCACTAATACAAATTGCAGCAATATAAGTACAAGGTGTTAAGCAAAGCACTGAGGTTAGTTGCAATAACAGCATGCACGTGTTAGCTGAGTTAATTGTGGGAAGGTATAAACAGGTGCTGGTTGTGCTCCACTCCGCTGCTCAAATCCCATCAATAGATGAGTGACACCATTTTGATGTGTGTGGTGACGAATACTCTGAGGAACACTCCCACCTGCAAAAAGAGAACTCAAGAAATCGTTAGACTCTTATGGCCCTACTCATCTTGTTGGGACCCACTACTAGATTCCTTCCTTTTCTACACAGACCCAAGAGCTATTAGATTTCATGTTACAGCAGTTTAAAATACTCTGACACTAGAATGCCTTTGGGCTTATCTCTTTCTAGGTCATCTTTGTCCCAGTGCTAGCAAATAAAGAGCAAGAGAAGGCAACACTAATGCTTTCATTGCATCTGGGAATCAAGCCACATGAAAGTAAACTTTTGAGACTAGGAGTGTGGTGTTAAGCCAAAATGGAACCTGTTTATCTTGACCCCTACTCCAGGACTTCAGCTTTTATCTCTAAGAAAGGTTAAAGCTTTGCATCTGGTTAATATCAGGATCAGATTTCACAAGCTTTTATTAGCACCATCAAATGAGGTCTTCTTTTCCAAAAGAGCATTTAGGTGATTATCAACAGGTTATCTCTCATCTTAATACATATTGAAGATCAAGGTTAGCATTTTTGCAGCTTTGCTAATGTCCTGTGTCATTGCAAAATTCCACAAGGTAGAATTGCTCATGATTTCTCTCTTAACCTTATAATTTCCTGTAATTGTTCCATTTATGTACATGAAGATATGAGAATTTAGAGACACATCTACCAGAGAGTTTCCTTGGACACAGGAAAAGAGAAACCGTGGATGCAGTGATGACCTCTCTCTATATTGTTAAGCCTGCAAACAAGCATAATAAAGAAGTTTACTCCTTCTGTCTCTATTTTTTAGCCCTCTGAATAAGCAGATAATCAGCATGGGAAATAGCTCCTGTTCGCAGTTTTGGAGCTATTATTTACATTAAATTTGCTGCAGGGCATGAATTTGATTTCCTATTTGTTCATTAATAACGTTTTAAATCTATATATAGACAAAACAGCAACTGGTTCCCAAAAAACTGTTCTGCAGCTCTTAAAATAATATGTTTATGTATAAAAATTGAAAGTTTTTAATAAATTTTAGAGAGTTTTATTGTGGTAGTTTGACCCTGGCTAGATGCCAGGCACCCACCACGCCACTTGATCACCCACCTCCTCAGCAAGCCAGAGAAGGGAAGAAAATAAGACAAATGTCTCGTGGGTTAAGATAAAAGCAGTTTAATATAAAGATAGCAAAGCCGCGCGCGCGCAAGAAGCAAAGCAAAGCAGATAAAGCTGTTACTCTCTACTTCCCATCAGCAGCGATGTCCGGCCACCTCCCGAGAAGTAGGGCTTCAGTACGCGTGACGGTTGCTTTTGGAAGGCCCAGAATGAATCTTGCCTCCCCCTCCTGCTCCTCTCCCCCAGTTTATATTACTGAGCTGACGTCATATGGTATGGAATATCTCCTTGGTCAGCCTGGGTCAGCTGTCCCAGCCATGGTCCCTCCCAGGATCGTGCCCACCCACCACTGTTGGTGAAGGTGGGGGAAGGAATGCTGGAGGGACAGCCTTGATGTTATGCAAGTGGTAGTCATAATATTGATATCAACAACAAGCACAGCACTGCAAGAGCTACTGTGGAAAATCACTACCATCCCAGACCCACTACATTTATGAATAGTAGTGTGTTTATGTAAATAACATTCTTGAAAGTGAAGGTAGAATTTTAAGTACTTTTGTATATTTATAAGTGCAAAAGTTGCTGGTGTTTAATGGTAACTATGCTGTGTAATAGACATGCAAACTACTAAGTAAATGAGGGAATTGAAGAGCAGACCAAAGAGCAGTGGTAAGTGAATATAATGATATTTTCTAGGACACCAGTATCATTACCAATTGTGTAGAAGCCTGCCAATTTCCATTTTTGTAAGACCTGTGGAGTGGAATTACTTTCGTCTTTATGCAAACATGAAATTTAGTCACAGAAATAGAAATTAATTCCCCAGTGTTATACAGGGGATGTCTGGAAAGCTAGGGAGGTGTTTTGAAAACAAAGCTGCTCTTTGTGAAGGGCTATCTGTAATATAGAAAAAAAATAGATCCTAGATCAATACTTTCAATTTTTTTACATATTTGAAGTCAAGTAATATCCATGATTGGTTACTGTTCTGGTTTTGTTTTGTTAAATGAATTTGAGACAATCACTCTTCACCCTAAGTTGATCTCAGAACTTCATGCAGACATGTGGGTATCTGCATGAAAATCTCTTCCATTTGGAATGAAACACTCCATTTTGAAATTGTCTACTCCATTTTGAAATTTTCTACTCCATTTAATAGGCTGAATAGCATGAACATCACTCAATTTGAAATAATGTGCAGTACATAGAGAAGAGCCATATAATTTGTCATTTAAGTACACCAATGTGTATGATAACCTCTGATGCAGGACATGCACAGCATGAGAGCAGGAGTTAGTAACAAAATTACATAATAAAATGTCTGTTCATTAAATAGGTATTATCCTCACCTCTTCTACAGGTGAGGCCTAAAAATGTCAGAACTGATAAAACAGCAAAACTAACTAATTAAAGCACTTTTTTATATTTTACTTTGTCCAGTTACGTTCACTGTGGAAGGGATTGATGCTTCCCTTTACCTTTGAAGAGCTCTTCATCTGGGATTAGATTTTATATTTTGCATATACTCTCCTGTAACTTTTCAGTAATATATTTTATCCAAATCGAGACACAAATGTATAAAAAGAAACCTTTGCTAACCTGTTTATTCTGAATGGATCAGCAGTACAGAAAAATTATGTTGCTTTCATCCAAATATACTAAATTAAAAAAACACATCACTTGTATCAAAAGCGCTTGAATTTTTTGGAACTGAAAATAAGATTAGACATTCTTACTTTTGTACCTCACCTTTCTACTGCTCCTTTTTTACCTCAAAATTTGAATAAATAAATAATTAAATCTAGAATTGACACTCTCTTAAAACTGTGAGCTTTCTTCTTACTTTCCTTTCTGGTTTCAATTTTTTTTTATATTTATATAAATATAGTAACCAGAGAAATACACTTGCTGATTAAATTCTTTCTGAAGAAAAGATGACTACCTTTCCTGGTGAATATTTGCAGTAATTCATAGAAAGAACTTCTGAGTTCATTGTTAACATGACCAAAAAAACATTCAAGCAAAGATTGCACAAGAATAACCATCCCTGTGTTTTATCTCACATCAATCTTAAAAACTGCCAAACCATTATATTTTGATGTTGTATTATTTAAAAATATATTTAAATCTGTTTTACTGTTCTTTAAAAAATCATTAGTATTCAAATAGTGTCTGTGAGTTTGGCAAGCAGCACACATGCACGCAAACACATCATTGCTTACTACAGCAAAACATCACACGTTTAAACATCCACGGCTTCAAAGCGTTATTAACAGTAAATATAACACCTGATCTCACTTTAATCTCAGCACATTTAGTGAGGTTATGAAAAGCTCAGCAATATTCCAATGGAGCAGCTAATGAATCTATTTTATTTTGCCTATGTTTTGAGATCTGATGTCTGTACGAACCTTGATCAGAACCTGATGAGTTTCATATTTCCCCATGAAACTCAGTCAGACAGATCAGTTCACTGTTGACTTGTTCTGTCATCACTGAAAAGTCTGATGCAAGTTGAACTTTTGGTTTGTAATGGACCACAGTACAGTTCTTAGCCAGATACACAGGTAATTACTTCAAATATTTTTTCATAGATTCATATTATTTCATAGATTTTTATTCCAGTGTGTGTAATCAACTTATCAGACTGAAACTGCAGTTTTCTCCATTCTGCTCCTCAGGGCACATGGCCTGGAAGCACTGTGCATGGATATTCAGCTTAGACTCTGTGTACTAAGTAGAACTAGTCAAACTGTAAAAAAAAAGGAGGTAGAGTATATCTGTCTCTTGTCGAACAAGAAAGATTGTGCTGTCATATCTGAGAACAAATTTGCTGCTCATAAAAATAATTAATGAACTAAATAACAAGATTTGCTGCTCCTTTAGGAACAATTTTTACTTTAAATGAAAAGTTGGCTTTTTCAGTAGGAAACAGCTAGAAAAGATTATTCGTCCTCTAAAATGTGGTTGAACATAGAAGACAAGCAGTCCTAAACAACTGTCACCAATGTGCAGGAATTTTCCCTGGCTTTTTTTTTTTTACATTTTCTTTGATTTGTTTAAGGTAGTCCTTGTAGAAGATGGGAGAATCAATGGGGATAGAAAATAGCCAGTCTTCATGTGATATGGACATTTAGATTATAAGAGATATATTTCCTGCAGTAGTTTGATGTTTCTGGATTATTCGTGTGTGGCAGGTGGGATACCACCAGATGAGAAATCAAAATGGCTAAATCAACAAGGAAAATATGAAAAAATGAAATGTAAGTAAATTAAGAGTGTCTGTAAATTTTACCTTTGGAATATGTCAGGGACTATCAAGATTTAGCAAAAGATGAAAACAATTGACTTGTTTGAAACTTATTCCATACTCCTGGATATGTAGAGACTAAAAGACACTAGAGATATGTATGGATTATTAAGCTTGATGGTCTTTAAGTGACATTTACCAAAGCTGCCAGTGTTGAATCTAATATGCATATACCTGGCTGTGTTACATTCATAGAAGAACACGTGTAGTGAATAACTATATTTGTCCCTTTTTCAACTGTCATGCAGGAGAATTTCTATGCCTTTTACTTTGATTTGTCAAGTGAACACATCCAGTGTAGACTACCTGCAGGTGACAAACTAAATAGTAACAGAACTTCGGTCATTTGGTTACTGAGTGTCTGTACATGAATTAGGTGCACTTCAAATTTACTTTTTAGAAAATGTAAAATTATTTTTAACTGTGTTTATATAGAAAGGCTCTATTGGAATGATTGTAGAAAGCAAAAGAATAAAAACATATCCCTTGATTATGTAAAGCAACATAAACCTTAAAAGAATGGCCATGTTTAAGGTATGATTACTGTTTTGTTTTATTTTCTTTTAAATGAGTAATAACATTAGGTGAGGAACATGCAGCAGCAGATAATTTCTAAAACTGGATAAAATATAAATATGAACAGAAAGTAGGTCATATGAAAGGAAAAGAGGAGCTACTATCTGTTTACATAGGCCTTAGAACTTCCAGTCTTGTGCAATGTAAAAGTGATTAGAAGGATACAACTTTTTTTGCAGTTTACAACTTAAAATTCCTTTTGTCTAAAACACAACATTCTGAAATGATTCTAAGCTTCCAGAACCACATGACAAACTACCTCTTAATCTCATTTTTTCTGTATTGAAAGAGGGAAAAAAATGTCCATTACTGAGTAGTGCTTTGCTACATTTTGTCTATATTACACTGAGTATATCTCTTTTGTAACGAAACTTTCACTGAAACCAGTGTGACTTGTTGCAGAAGAAAGCATGTGTCAACATGAGAAAGGATGTGCAAATTCTCTTCTTTAATGTGTGGAGGAATATTATATTCCTTAAAGCCTCACTGTCCATGGGAGATGGGCCAAGTTGCTGACCCAAGCTGCGAAGTTTTTTGAATTAAGAACTAAGACCTACCTGTTGAAAGATTTCAGGGGTCTTAAGTTCTTCAGCATATCTAACTGTAAGCATCTCTTGTCTCACATTAGTCGAAGTGCTAGTAATGAAAAAACCTTTCTGTTCCTTTACCTTCTTTATCTGTTAACTTTGTATTAAAAATGGAAATTTGTTTCAGAAGGCATTGAGGTTCATTCAAGTGATATCCTTTGTGTTGCAAAGTATTCTATTTTGGTTTGTATTATTTACTTCTTTGTCTCTTGCTTTGAATAATTAAGATGTGTGAAAAATATGGCCAGATAAGCAATAGTTCACAAACTACTGACTAATTCATTGATTACTGCCGCTTTGAAATATGACTACAATTTGTGCTGACACTTACAAGTAACATGATTTAGGGACAACACTTCCCCAATTAACATTATAATGTATAACTTTATTTAAAAATCATATTACTATGTAAAACCTATTAACTAGGCAATAGAATTCCTATCACTAGTGCCCAGATATTTATGTTATAGAAATTCACAGTTATTTAAATATTTATAAAATGAGAGTTGAGAGAAGCATTTTTGAAAAGCAGTTAATAATGAACAGACATCAAGGGAGCCATCATTATAACAGCAAAGTGCTTTGCAACTCCAATAACTTCACTGGTGCAGAAGCAGGCCATCAAATTTAATTAAAAGCAGTCAAAAATAAACTGAAAAATTGAACTGCAAAGCCTATCCTTTGCCAGCAGCTGAAGGCAAAAAGAAAGAGAGAAGGGAGAACCTTGAAAGTAGTAATGAATTGATAAGCCTTCCTGCTTGCAACTTTTAATTTGTTCTGTCAGATTTTAGTATCAGTTAAACTAGATTAATAGAACAATCACTGATTCTCTATCTTAAATCTTTATACACAGTCTCTCTATTATGGGTTTGCATGACAAATGAAAGTCTGAGAGGGTCAAAATTTGAATTAGTTTCCTTGCTTGCTCATTTCCTTTACATTATTCTGATGTACTTTTGCTAGACAGAGTCAAAGTCTTCAAGACAGGAATAAACATTATTGATTTAGTTCCTTGGTTCTTGTAGGGAAGTTTATTATCTTTTTACCCAACAAAGGTAGATATCACCTGGAACATGAAGTGTCTGCCACTAGAGGGTCCCATGGTGAAATGAAAGATAAGAAGACTCATTTGTAATGTAATAGGGCTAGCAAATTTATTGCTGTTTTATGTGCTCAGATTAATGTGGATATATGCAAACTGTACCACAAGGACAAAACCAATTTGCCCTAGATCATTTTATTTTTTATAATAATGTGCTTTAATGAAGCTAAAGCTTCCCTGCTGTGACCTCATTATGTTTTCCAACATCAGTGGGAAATAGATTATGTTGAATCGTAACAGAGCTCATGAAACAGCAGGAATTTTGAGGCAGAAGATCAATTATATTTTAGTGGTCAATACAGAAATAGGAAAGGCAGAAGCCAAGTAGATTCTGGGAAATAAATCAGCTAAAAAAAAAGTAATCCATTTTCATGTCTATTGAAGTTACACGGTACAGTTCTTGTAGGACAAAATTATTAAAGATATTAAAGACATAGTAGTTTCACAAGATGGAAACTTCCACTCTTGTAGATGTTTTAGAAGCATTGATACTATTTCTTAAAGCAAAATAAAAGAAATAGGAAGTTGATGTTAAAATATTGAATAAAATTTATAGCAATATGATTCTTAATATATGTATTGGTAATTAATCCTTATGAAATTAAAATAAGTAGTTTCTGTTAAGAAACCTAAGGTTGTATATTTTCAAATTGTGTCATTTCTTTGTTTATAGAAAAGTATGAAATACAATTTGTTAAGCTTAAGAATTACTTACAGTTTCCTAGTTAAGAATAATAGTTTACTACACGTACAGCCTTTCTACTCTGTCTTCTCAAACACTTTGTCCTTAGTCCACAATAGGACAAGGTACTAAACTGTTTTCAGTGGCAATGAGAGGTGATTTTCAGTTTAGGATCAGTGGGCCTGGAGAAAGTATTCTCCAGCTTGAGTTAATAAATTCTTCAAAGTATTTGTTTCCAAATATTCTACTGTGGTCCCTCCACAGGCTTATTTTTTGTGATTGATGCAGAATTCATAGTAATTAAATAAACCTCTCATGAACCTGTTATCTCTTCAGTCTTGAAATGTTCTTTTAATAAGAAGTGATTTTTATTTGAATGGTTTAAATCTTTTCCATTCATACAGTTATTCAAAGTTTTCAGGTTCTTTATTTATAGGATTTGGTAAATCAAAACCAGATATCAGGTTAATAGCTCTTAAATTTTTATAAGCAATTTAAGAGCAACTAAAGAACTTTAAATGCATTGGTGGTAAGAAGAAAACCAAGAAAGTATTAATCAATTGTCAATGGGAGTTCAAAGCCCTTAACACACAATGATAAGAAGGCAGAATTGTTCATAAGCTTTGTCCTCTTAAAAGTCCACTGCAGAATAACTGCATAATCACTGTATAAGATCTCTGGGTACAATGGAGAAAACCAGACATTTTCAAATATCGGTCACATTCATGCATTAGTTAACACTTATCTTTGAGAAAATGTACAGAACAGATAAGGTTCCAGAAGACTGAAAAATGAATATATTTTCAGGCTTTTAGAACGAGCAACTGAAGAATTATAGACATGCCACAATAACTCCAGTTTTCAGAAAAACACTGGAACAGACAATAAACTGTATTTGCACACCTAGAGGAAAACAAGAAGATGAAAAACACCCAGCTTGAATTTATTTTAAGCATATAATGTCAAAACAACTAAATTTCCTTCTAGAGTCAGCTGACAAAACTTTCAGAGAAAGAAAAAAGTATATGTCAGTTATCATTGTACTAAGGCTTTTATCATTGTCCTGCATGATATTTTCATAAGCTAAGTTGGAAACATGGTGTTCTAAGTGAAAGTTTCATAACGAAGATTAAAAAAAAATTTGGGCAGCCTTACTGAAAACAGCTCTTGTTGGCTTATTGTCAAAACAGATATCAAATGGTATTCACTGTGAAGTTGCTGTAGATCTTCTACAATTAACTAAAAATTAAAAAGTGAAAAAAGGCTTTTATGCATTTCACCATGCTTGGAGGGGTTTCAGTAATGTTGAGAGCAGGATTAAAATAATGTAGCAAGCATTGAATTTAACCTATATAATGTAATATAGCATAAATAGATTTATTAAAACATTACACTTAACAGTAAAAAGTTCCAGAATACACAGTAAAGAATGCCCATCTTGACAGATGAAGTACTGACATAATCTCTGAAAACCGACCTCCAGGAAAAAGGTGAGACATTTGAAAAGCCTAGAGGAAGACAAGAAAGAGGTTTAGAACTCAAAAAAAAAAAAAACCCACCAGAAAATTTAATAAATGAGAATGGATTTAAATATCTGGAGTTATGTTATCTAAGAGAAAAGCTGGATAGGAGCTGATAACACACTCCAAAGACCTGATAGACTGTTCCAAAGGGAATAAACTGTGTTTTCTTGTCTGTGGTGGTTAGAAGTAATGAGATTGCATGTGAGATTGCTTAGACAATAAACACAACTTCAATGATGAGTATATATTGTGCAGATTGTAGACATTCTGTAACTTAAGACCTGTTACAAAATTATTTTAAAAGCATAATTAGTCATTTATTAATGTCCTAGTGCAAGGAGTGTCTCAAAGAGTCTCTTTCAGAATTGTGTTCTCTTATTGATCCTATTAACTTGTGCTGAAATATCCTGATTATCCTTGGTAGATAATTTCTGGTGGATAGTCAAGCAGCCTTTTTTCTTTTTCTTTCAAAAGATTTTAAGTGCTAAAACAATTACATAATACGTATTATAATATATTAATATA
>WBNH01005910.1:0-45299 GCA_013401255.1 Urocolius indicus
CTTCCTGGTTTTGTCCCTGCATAGGCTAGTGAAGTTCCTATACTCTTATCAACCAACCAGGCCCTTTATCCACCTTAGCTATTTTTATCTTTTTTGCTTGAGTAGATCCAGTAGTTCTTGCCATAATAGTATATATAATATAATATTTCTGAACTGGACGTTTATAACTGCAGTTCATTTGAAAGTGATATTAAGCACTAATTTACTTACAATGCAAGCTATTTACACAGGCACATACACATAATCATGTACATTAAGTATCAAATTTCTTTACAGTACTAAATATCCAAATGTAAAATTTGAATATTTATCAGAGCTACTTTCCTATGTCTGGTATCTCCAGTGTCAGAAAAAGTAGAAATATAACTAGTAATTCCTTTTACAAAACAAAAAGGCCGTGTCTTTCTTTTTAAAATTAAACATTGCTTCATTATGTTTATGCAATATAATTATTCAATAATTCCATATAAATTCACAACTATATGTATATATAAATTGCTATCAACACCAAGTAAAGTGAAATATGTACGTAAGTACTAGGATAAAGTGGAAAGTTAATTGCATTGATCATTACATTCAGTAATCTCATATCTTAGAGAGGAAACAGAGCAAATACAGATTGGTAGCACTATTGTCTTGAACACCGGCCTTTTTGCTCTTCTCCTTCGCTATTCTTATTCATTGTGATGACCTGACCATTAGTCTTTCTTATCTTTTTGTGGTTTCTAGCATTTGTGGAGACTAGCATTCAGAAACCATTTAAAGGTTTGGATAACTGAAAAATAAATCTGTGAAGGTTTCTATTATGTTGGCATACAAAGGCATTCACATCATTCAGTGCAACTCAGAGCATTTTGGGAAATACTGTATAAATTACATTTTTGTGAATGCAGTGACTTTTACATTCATGTAAAGCCACTAATATTATGTATGCTTTGAATCATTTCTCATTCAAGCATGACCATTGGCCCTTTGCCACTTAATATCTGATATTAGTTTTATAATTTCTGTCAATATTAGGACCTCTAGTTATGTAGCATCTTCTAATAATTGAATTTATCATCTAATTTAGTCAGAATCTGAATTATATTGCTGAACATTTAACCTGCAGGAATTTGGTCTAGAACTGTTCAGCTGCACCACATCTATAAATAATTCAAATATATCTAAAATCAATGGAAAAGAAGTCTGAATGTTTTTGAACATTACAGTGCTAATAGTGCTCAGGTAAAACTCAGAGTTTTGGTGGTTCAGCCCAAAACCTATGGAGGCAAGTGGAAAGACTTTCAAATGTCTCAAATGTTTAATCCCATTATCTTGATTTCTACTATAAATGTATTAGCTGTTTATGATCCAATCAGTCACGTGAAATTTGGCCTCCACTTGCATAGACACTTCAGAAAACTTGACCTGAGTTTTCAGTTAAACAGGCAGACAATCTGACTGTATATTGCTATACGTGCTTGGTTTGTCCCTCTGTACAGGTCTATATAAACCATCAGTGTCAGAGCACAGCGCTGAGAGAACAACTATCAGAGACAGCCAACAGATGTGGCAGTTTGCAAAGTAGTTTCTGGGCTCAACTTCCTTAATATGTTCTTGAGTTTCTGTGTACACACTTTGTTAGAGACCTGGGAACCCTTAGAGACATGGGAGATTGCCTGCTGCTGCTAGGTAAGGTAAGCCTAGTTCTAGCATATTCTGACAAACTCCATCAGCTGTCCTTCATCAAAGCCTGCAACCTTTGTTCTACCTTAACCCTTATTAGGCAGGGTCAAGTCCTTACCTTTTGTCTGTGCTATGCAGAGCCTTATATAAGATCCAGGCCCAGCCAACAGATGTAGCAGTTTGTGTGTTAGAATGTGAGGACCAGGCTAGTAAACTTTCTCTGTCTAATTCATATGTCCTCAGGTATGTGTATGTTTGTTGGATTTGTGTTGATCCATTTCTGGTAATGGGGATGGGAATGCAGTAGTGTCCCCTATAAGAAGTTGCTGGAAACTTCCTCCAACTCTAAATCAGACCCACCTCTGGGGCTGAGCTAATTAGAAACCTCAGGAAATCACTCTTTAAGGATGAGAAGCAGAAAGAAGAAGGATTGGAGGTAGTGGAAGGAGTGGGTTGACAAAAGAATGGCTCTGCTAAACCCCAAGGTCAGAAGAGGTGTATTGGAGCAGAGACTCTCCTGCATCATGTGGTGAGATGGCAGCAGTTCCCCTTTAACCTATGAAGGGTAAACATAGAGCTAAGATTTGCCAGCATCTTATGGAGAACTCCATGCCAGGGGAGACGACTGTGGGGAAGTAGTGTTGGAGCAAAATGTGGCTGGAGTTCTGCCATCCATGGAGTAGACCTATGCTGTAGGAGTCTGTGAGAAGCTGCAGCCCTTGGGAAGGACTCATGGTGGAGAGATTTCTTAAAAACTCTCCATATTGGAGCAGGAGAAGAATTAGAAGAGTCTTGTGAAGCAGTAGCAGAGACCATCTGTGAGAGACTGACCACTACCTTAATTCCCTTTGCTGCTGAGAAGGGAGGAGGTAGAGATATTGGAAGCAGCTGTCTGAGACTAGGAAGAAGGAACAGGTGGTGGAAGGAGGTCTTAAAGGGCTGTTTGTATTTTTCTTATCGTCCTGCTCTGGGTTTTTTTGTTTGTTTGTTTGTTTTCTATCTCTTCTGTTGTAGTTGGTAATGGATTAAACTAATCTTCTTTCCCTTCCTAATCTTGAACACTATCTTGAGTGATATTGGTCAAACACTGGCACAGGTTGCCCAGAGAGACTTTGGAGTCTATCTACAGACATTCAAAACCTGAATGGACACAATCCTGGACAACTTGCTCTGGTTGACAATGGGGTTAGACTGGATGATCCCTAGAGGTCCCTTTCAATCTCAACTGTTCTGTGATTCCTCACAACATTTTCTGACTAATATATTATAGATCCTGTTCAGCAGGAACCAAAACAATTCTGTCTTCTGGATTCTCTATGCCACTGACCAACCCAGTCAGTGGAAGATGTTTCCAAACAGACTCCTGTGGGTTCATCTTTGAGTGATTAATCTTAATCACAGTGAAGTGTTTACTAGATTCAGCAGGATGCATTTTATGCTTCTGTTTTTGGCAGGAATGCTACCTAAAGCTAAGCATTCTCAGTTTGTGATCTACAGTGAACTATTATGAGTGTATGTAATTATTCAAATGGTAGGGGGTTCAAGATGCTTTGTAATGACACTTTCATAATATATATGGTAATACACCATTTTTCTTTCCATTACTCTCAAATTAAATAAAATTAATATTTGCTTAAGTAGTGTTTACTGATACTTAATGATTGAAGGACTACCTATATAAAAAATAATGAAAGGCATTATAAAAAAGTAAAATGTAGTGGCTTAGTGAATGGTAGATGGACTATAAGTGAAAAATTAGAAATATTGCTCTTTCCTCCACACTGAAGTAATGTACATTACTTTGTGTTATCCCCAAACTTTTAACTGTTTAATATGTACAGGTAACACACTTTTGCCTGTTGGATGCCCACAAGTGTCTCATGAGTTCTGGTTAAGGTTTATCTGTTCTAAATGTTTAATGATTTTTAAAATTATAATTTTATAACCTATATGAAGCTCAGTCTTGACTTTATGCATTAATTTTTTCTTTGTACAGAGACAATGCCTTTATAGATAAGTGAACTTCATTTCGCCTTCTAGGGAGACTTAAAAGATTACTTGACACCAATGTTGCTGGCTCATATGACAACAGTAACAATTTTCTGCTAGATCACCTGCTCTAACACGCATGTGCTAGCAATCCATGAAACGGCTAAATTTATTTGAAGGAAGACAGTGTTCACCACCACAGAAAATAGTAAAAACAATTGTCTATATCCTAGAAATCTCAGTTTCACAGCTTTAGATGGAAGTGTACAGAGAACACAAAATAGATAGATGTGCTTCATTCTACTGTTGGAGATTGAACTAGCTGGAAAGTCCAGAAAGGCCTTCAATATCTTCTGCTAATGGAAGAAAGGAGGAAATATTTGGATCTTTAGATGTGGCTGGAATTCTTAATCCTTTCTCAATTGTTACTGAAATGAAGACTCTAGGGTATCAAGATATGGGAGAACATGTCTGTCGAGATTTAACACAACAGTACTGCCTGTGAAAACTGAAAGGAGAAAACAGAAGGACCTAATAAGAGGTATGATTGCCACAAATCTACAGTGAGAATGAATAACTACACAGTAAGATTCAACAAAATATAGGCACAGCTGTTTAAAAATTGGCATTCTACATCTTACCAACAGATGTCAGGTTTCATTAGGCATCAGCTTGAAAGCACTGAACAACCAGAAGTTGAAGTATGAAGGGTCCTTGTTACTAACTGTCTTGCATGCTTTGAACTACCAAGCATTTTGAGTGCAAGCTGTCATGATGTGATGGTTTGACCCTGGCTGGATGCCAGCCCTCCTCAGCAAGCTAGGGAGGTAAGAAAATAAGATGGAAGCCTTCTGAGTTGAGATAAAAGCAGTTTAATAAAGCAATAGCAAAGCCACACACGTGAGAAGCAAAGCAATAAAGATGTTACTCTGTACTTCCCATCAGCAGTAATATCCATCAGCTTCCTGAGAAGCAGGGCTTCAGTATGCATAACAGTTGCTTTGGAAGGCAAAATGAATCATGCCTACCCCTTCCTGTTCCTCTCCCCAAGTTTATATTGCTGAGATGATGTCATATGGTATGGAAGAACTTTTTAATTTGTCCTTTATGCTGATTTAGTGATAGCAGCAAAGCTAAATGAACTGTGCTTTTATCAATAATATGATGATAATAGAGAATTAGAAGAGTAGAGTAGAATCCAAGACTGATAAAATAGAAGATTGAGAGTTTGGAAAGATTGCTTTCTCTCAGTATAGAAGCAGTGCTGTCTACAGCAACATCTAAGGAATTGGTATTTTGTAGAATATGTGCAAATTAGTATCCTCAATTTCCAACATGCTTCTAATTTTTTATTTTTTTTTCTGTGGAGGCATGAAGAATATAGAAGAGAAATTGCTTAATTGGAGCAGAGAGGAAGGGAGACATTTCTCTGGAAAGGTCTGTTAATAAGCCTGGTAGGTGTATATACTGTCCTAAATACTCTGTGTGTATATATATATATATATATACACTGTCCTAAAAACAGTATGATTCTAAAGATACTACGGGTGATGACAGTTTGAGAAGTATTAGATGATTAAATGGAGATAAAAACAGATAGCAAAACCAATTAAAACCAGCAAACCTGCTATGGCTATACTGCCATACTACTCATGAAGGCTACAAGATATAATTTGAAACTCTCAGTGCATTTAGTGTACAGTAGAACTTAATGCACACTTTAAAACTAATGTGAAAATAAAACCCGAATTTCTTTTCGTTTTCCTAAATAGATGTTTTCTCATGTTCTGAACACCAGCTAAAGGAACATAATTAGAAGAGAAAGATAGATAAAGACATCTGCAAAGTCACTAAAATCAAACTCTATGTATTGCAGTGTATTGATAGTTCAAGAAAAATCTATGTTCTTCACTTAAGTAATCATAGAATCACAAACCTTAGAATCTTGCATATTGAATAAGCTAAATTGTTTAGATTGATTAAATGAGAGAATGATGTGTGATAAGAAAGCAAAGATATCTTTTTTTATAGGCTTATACATATGAGAAACCATATCAGATTACCTGGTTTAGGTAGTCTCCTTTGAGCTGGTTTGCTAATGAAAATTTTAATTATTTTTTCATGTCTAAACAGGGAATATTCATTCCTGGCTAATTTTCCTTCTTTGTGTTGCAAATCCCTAGAGTAATCTAGCTTTAGCAGAAACTTAATTAATTTCATAGTGCATACTTTATTTGTGAATTGTGTATTTATTCAACTTTTGCAGTGGCCTATATTTGAATAGATATTAAAAAAAAAGCCAACTTCTCTGTAATTTGAAAGCCTTTGAATGGTTTTTATTCAGTGTCTGACCTATAGAGTACATAAAAACTGTATAATTTATGTAACAAATAAAAAAACCCCAAGGCCTGAGGAGATGTATGATTTTTACAATAGGGAACAGTGAGGGACACGTTAGTATGTGAGCCATATTCCTGAATGTTAAGAATTTATTTTTTTTCCTTATTTTTCATTTCAGGTAACTGAGCTCAAAGTTGTAGAGAAAAAAAGATTAGATTCTAAAATACATGAAACTTTGAGTGCATACTAGATAGGAATTAACTAATTCCTTAATCCTTGGGATTTTCTGTGAACTTCAGGGAAGGAATGTTCTAGGAGGTTGCCTTAGCAACAACTGCACTTTAATAATTGCATTAGTTGGAAAATAAGAAGCCCTCAAAATACTGCAGAAAATTATAGAGCGCTCACAAAAAAAAAAAAATTGACTTATAGAGATGACTCTGTCGCCAACGGAAGGAAGACANTTCTTAGACAGTCTTTGGTAGATGCCATAGTAGGCAGAAGTTCTCTATCCGGGGAAAGGTGCAACATGCCATATTATTATATCACTTAACTGAACTCATTCTTAAGTAGATGTTCAGGGGCCAAGTTTCATTTCTGCAGCCTTATATCTGTACCTACTGCAAGGAAAGCATGAGGATACAGTGCTTCAGGAATGGCTTTATCATTGGCCATGGAAGAAAATGGTAATCTAAAGGGAAACCCCTCCACTTGTATGAAGGAAAATGAGTCAAAATAACATTGTAATCTTCATTTGACATAGAACTAAAGATAGCTTAGAAAGAATGTCATGGTGAACCACAGTTGATGATGCAGGAGTACAATTCTAGATTGCTATCACTTCAGGATCAGTTGTCCTGAGCTCATAGGTCAGTTATTTTTTTGCATAAAGCAGTGCAAGACATTGATTTTGAATGGCTCATTCCATGTAAATCATATGCATATATGTACATACTTATAACTTTCAGTTAAAAATATGGTTTATACATATATATATCACTTACTGCAAGGTTAAGATACAGTAATAAATGTTTGCTTTTAGAATTATCACACTGCCAAAACTGAAAGCTTCCTCATTTCTGCTTTTCATTCTCTTTTTTAATCTTTCAGTGAAAAAAAGAGCACAGAATTTTATTCGGCACTAGGTTTGTCCTGTTCTATTTTGCAAAAATTGATTTTTCCACCCTCTCCTCTGTTTTTCATGGGACATGAACGACATTGGCAATGGAATATTTACTCACTTGCTTTGCAAAAACATAATTAGTTATGTAAGCAATGATACAATTGCCATTCTTGACACAGAGTTTGTTAGAGTTCCCTTCACTGTCAGTTGAAAATCTAGAATTTTCTTGGTAAAAGAAAATTTCTGACATGTTGCATGTTAATGCAAGAATGGCTTAAAGACTTATTATAGTGGGTTAAGGTTATGGATATACAACATAGTTTTCATGAAATACAGATTATGCTGATTGAAATTATTTTTCAGATGTTACAATCAGATGCTAGAATATTTGATGCTTAATTTGGCTAGCCTTTTTGATTTGTTAAGAAAAACATTATGACATCTTAGGAAGATGTCTGAATGCTAACATTCACAAGAAGGCAAGAAGCATCATTTTAAATGCTTGGATAAATACTGCAAATCAGTGTTTGTGAACATTCACTTGCATTTCCCATCCTAACAAATTATCACTATTTTTATTTTTTTCTACTGACCAGTCATAAATAATTTTGTTGAAGGTGATTTCACAGAAATAGCTGCCACTCATACTGTAGTATTTTATCTGAAAACAATATTAATATATAAATGAGTCTTCATAGGTCAGAATCAAACAGAATACGTCATGGCACAAAGAAACATGAGGAGTTTAAGAAATAAAGACATCAGGTAACTTTAGAAGACTTAGAAACATTAATTCATAAAGACTTAAGGAATACAGTAGTCATCCATATGTTTAAATTTTCCCAAAGTGGAAAATTTCTTTATGGTGGTTACTGAAGATCTCCAGGTTATGTAAGAAACATAGAACAACAAAAAAAAAGAAATGTAGTATATTTTATATCTAAAATTGCTATTTTATTTTTTTTATTCTCAGATAGAAAACTGCAAATACAAATCTATATCATCTTACAAAAGTATTCACATATATTTTTTCAATTGTAGGTCTAACCTCACTATTGTATCTTCTGTTTTTTAATTTTTCTTTGTCATAATCCAGAGAGAAATCATTTGAATTCCTGACTTTCTTCTTACTTGCTGGCAATATTCCCACTTATTCAAATAAATTTATAACAGAGAATCCTAGTATAATTTTTCATTTAAATAATCTACAGGGCATTAAAATTGTCATCAATTTATTAAAAAGAATGCTAGATAACCAGGACTATTGAGGGATTTATTTAAGGTCAAACAACTTGAAGAGAGAAGATGAAAAATGCTGACTATTTTTATTTTTAACTTTTTTTTTTGCTTTAGATTATTGAAAAATAAGGCTATTTTGGAGATTAATTATTTACATAGTTTGACCTTATACTAAGGTAGTCTGGCTGGTAACGAAACTTATCTGCTTCTTGAAGACAATGCATAGCTATTTAAACTCTACACAGTATGTGCTCTGTTTAGGCACATGTGTGTATTCCAGAAGTATTTATAGACCCAGGTCCATAAGATCTTGCCTGCTCCAAGTTCATTCACAACCGTGGCGCACAGAAAACCTTGAAGCTGCAGAATTAGATGAAGATTCGAGGGACAGACCTCCTTAGTCCAATTCTTCCTTTCCATTGTTTCTTCTTGTGTTCAAAGAAACATGGTAAATAATGTGTTATGTGGAGCAAATTTGACATGTTCACTTAATATAGAAACATTTTAAGAATACCATGGGCAACGGATAACAACATGATTAAACTTCTGTTTTCGGGAAAAACAGAAGATGAAATACAGGACAGAATCTTGTCTTGGCTGTTCCCTAGGAAACAAAGAGAATCAGGAATGTCAGGCCTTCAGAACAATCCGGTTAATGAAGTTCAATATGGTAATAAACACAGACAGATACTATTTTACCCCAAAACAGAGGAGTGGAAGTAGCTGTTGACAGCCAAGGCTAAAAGTGGTTCTAGAAAAAATTCTTAAAAAAAATTTAAATCTCAAAATGAACATGGAAAAGGAAAATAATTAGTACGATGAACATGTCATATCCTTTAATATCTACACTTATGTCACTGGCCACGGAATTATGTAAACTGAACATTTATACTACTCCACACTTTCTATAGTGACAAGTTTTAAGAGACACTGCAGGATTTCATGGTGATAATGAGAACATTGGGAATATTCTGTGGATTAAAATATGCACATGATCAAGCTGAATTTGTCTATTCAGAGATTATGGACATACAAAAGGCAGACAATATCCTTTGGTCATGAAAAAGTTGTGATGATTGACTATGTCTATTTTAGTGATGAAAAATGCTTCATGTAATACTACGAAACCATAAATATCTATCTGCTAATAGGATGGAATAAGATATAATAGCTCTCTCCATTGTTAGTCCTATTAGATGAATCAAACTGATTTTTAAATATTAAACCACATTTTTTTTCTTGTGTAAGAAAACTAGATTCAACACTAATATACAGAAATTTGCAATCAACTGGTTATTACTAGTCTAGGGCATTCTTACATTTTTTCATTTAGGATTACTATAAGGAATTTCAGTAGATCTTGAACCAAATTATTGAGACCATTTCCCCTTGTTACCCTTACTGAAAGTAAACTTAGTGAAGGCAAATGCAGAAAGTCCTCTACTGGTGTTTTGTTTCCAGTGTTTTTTGGGTTTTTTTTTGGTTTAGTTTGTAATCCACATCCTGAAAATATGCATGGAAATAAGTTTTTCTTGGGTTCAAAGAGAAATTGCTGTCCTTTCTGAAACCTATTAGTGAATCAAGATCTCAGATCCTTACTGGGGGAACTTCATAGAAATAAATAATCTCTGGGCATAGATATAATTATACCAGTCTCTGCTGATACTTAAAATCTTTAACCTTTATCAACACATATGACAGGAAAACATCAATGGTTATTGCATGCTTATCTCCTTTTAGCAGTAGCATTAAGTCCTCAAACTGATTTGTTTAGGTTTTGCAGATGCCTTTGATACAATTTGTCAAGAAGCGTTACTGATGCTGTTTTATAAAATATTCCAGGAATAGAAAAAATGATGCTTTATCCCTTTCATTCTGGAAAGATACAGAAGGAGAGCTGACCAGAGAGAGGACTAGACTAACATTGAACGGAAAAGTGGAACAATAATGCCATCATAGTTCTATATTTTTGGTATTTGTTTTCATCATACGTTAGATGAAAAAAGAAATTGAGATTAGGCTCATATTTTGTGGAATTGTGTATTTTGAGAAATGTTGATAAACAAGACAGAACCTCAAATTTGAGATTATATTAGAGGCCCATCTTTCTAATCTGCCAGTGTTTCACAGAACTTTTAGTTATGGTGTCTTATACTTTCATTTTCTATTTTGAGCCTATGGATTTTGTTTTCTTAATTGCACAACTGAGTCCAGATGTAGAAGAGAAAGATTAGTCATGTAACATTTTCTAAAAAGGTCTAAAAAAATTTGGATTTGTAGTCAAACTAGGTTAAGTGAAAATGCTTCCATTTAATATATAGTAATGTCTCAATTCTAGATGATTCAATTGTAGAGAAAGAAATTGACAATTGCAATTATCTCATGAATAATTAAAGTTTTGGTTAAACAGTATATTTCCTTAAAAGCAACATTAAAAGCAAGAAAATTCTGACCAGATACAATTTTTTTTTACTTCAACTATCTGGTACATATGCAAGAATATTGCAGAAGAAATTTTAGATATTAAAAATGAAGTTTGAAATGTTCTGTAGAATTAAATCAGAACAATGCAGAATAGAAAATTACAGAAAACTTTAACTGTTTTTAAAATATCTTCTAAATACTTTCTATTGGGGTAAGATATTTCTGTATAGTTTTACAAAATTATTTTTATAATAGTATTTTATGTTTAAACAATAAGCAGTCTTCAGGCAGGATACTCTCTGCATGAGGTCTTTGTTTCCCATCTCAGTAACTCAAATAAGTACTTAAAATCAAGTTACATTTAAATACCTAGATGTTCAAACTGTATTTGAAATTAAATGAAAGGAACAGAAGTGTAGAAATAGTATATTTCTGAGCTGAAAGCAGTTTGCAAGATGCTTTTAAAAGGACTATTTTTGAACATTTATTTTAACAATTGTTTACAGTTTGTAAAGAGTGCACTTCCAAGTTTCAGAAGCAGATGAATGAATGTGTTTCTGAGCTAATCTATTACAGTCTGAGTTTGTATAATGTATATTGTATAATGTAAGAATTACTGTTTTGCTTTAAGAAAAGAAAAAAAAAAGACCATAATCCAAAAATCATTAGACATTAGCCTTCTTAGACATTAATCTTCAGGATCCAAAATGTCATATCCTGTATCAGGCTAACCAAATAATTTTTAATGTATTTGAAGTATTTCTTTGAATTTTTGTCTTTATTTTCTCTGACTTTCTGAATCTATTAAATTATCTCTGGAATGACAGACAGCAAGACTATAGATCTTCAGAAAAGGTGGAAGAATACTTAGCTTTTTTTGTCACAATAAGAAAAAAAAAAAAAAAGCTCTTCCAGATGATTTTGAAAACAAGTTCATTTTAAATGAGAAAAGCATTGATTAGAAGGAAAGCAAATGCAAAAAGAGCAAACCAGAAATACTGGGATGGATTCAGAAGAGCTACCAGTGAAACAAAGAAATAAAGGAAACTGAGAATCTGTTGTACTACAAATAATGGGAGCAGCGGGGAAGAGAAAATGAAAACATATATACAGGAAAAAAAAAACACTAAAAAGAAGGAACATAAAGGGGAATAAAAACTCTGTAAATGGTGCTGGAATATCTGACATTAAGGGGCAGGATCTGAAAGGTTATGCTTAACTCCCTTTCAGAGCTAGGCTTGCTATTTTAAGATACTGATGAGGAAGGATGTCTAGACAAGTTCAAATCCCAATGGAAAACAAAAAAAACCAAACATAACAACAACGACAAACAGTAGAAAGGTAGTGAATTTAGAAGCAAAAAAGGGGATGTAAACATTTTGAAAAGTTTAATATAATTTCAGTGTATGTTACTGAATTAATGCTTTAAAAAAAAAAATCTAGTCACTTGTGATTCATTCTCTCTAGCTTAATTTTCTTTTGTCTTTGGACTGTGATGACATTCTTGCACCAAATTTAAGGGTTAAAAGCCATAAGTATTTCAATTTCAATTGATTTATTTTCTACTGTGTTCTTGTTCCCCTCAAGTTCTACAAAGCATTATAATGTTAAGTAACTTCTTTTTTCTCTGTACAGTATAATGATAAACCCAATATTGCTATGGTTATTTTCTTCTGAAGCACTATCGAGACTGCAGAAATATATAGAAGTGTGTTTCCTTACTCATGTCTGAACTTTATAGACCATTTTACAAACCAAATCTAATAGGACTGAATAATATTATTTTAATTAAACATTATATTATAAAATATTTTCTTGGAGGAATTATAACAAATTGAATGCATATACTGCTGTGAAACATTTAAAGGCTTTCTAGTATTCCACAATATGTATTTGTCCTACACTTTAAATAACATAATTGGATAATCTTTTTACTAAAAGTAGTCATATGCAATAAGCAATTGCATTTAATCTCAACTACATTTAATCTGAATAGAGTTGGCTTCTCAAATGTCAGTGATTCACCTTTTACAGAACTGGAGACCCTTCAAAAGTCTATGCCTTATATGAGACAATTCAATTCCTGGACACTTATGTGAACTATTCATTTCCACAACAAAAGTCTTCGCAAGACTGAAACAGGTTAGAAAGTCCATTTTTTCCCTCATCTATTTCTTCAGAGTCCTTCACTCTTTCATGTAACTGTCACAGCTTTCTTGCAAAAAGTCTATGAAGATCTTTACTTCTCATTTTACAACCTCACTCATAACAAAAGCTTCAGTAAACAGGCAACTCTCAACGGACTAAAAGAAAGAATTCCTCAAATGATGCTGAAAGGAAAGGCACTGCAAACCCGTCTAGACATTTGTGTCCTTCACATTACGTCTCCCCAAAGGAACACCTCCATTCAGTAGTTAGTACTGTAGAAGAAACTCTGCTATAGCATAGTCTATAAATCTTAATTTCCTCAGGAAAGACATTTCTGTCTTTCTTGTTATCTCCACTTAAGCTGTTACTGACCAGAGAGTCAGGACAAGCTTGTTTGTTAGCATTGTCATTCTCATTCCCAGTCTTCATTTTGAAGGTTCTTTTGATAAGGTGGCAGTCTCACTCCAATTAGAGATAATAAGCATGTAGAATGGCAAACATCTAGAGTTCTCAAGGAAACTATCAAGAAAGAGTAGCTATCTTCAGTTTCAGGAGTTTCGAAGATAATCAAGATACTGAAACAGCCCTGAGTGACAACTTTTGGTACTGCTCTAAGCTACTTTCTCTAAAGTGGCTGTTGACAACAGGCATATGGTGTTTTAACAGCTGTAATATAGGAGTTGTAGAGGAGCACCAGTGATGAATTTCTAAGACAAAAGCCACAGCAGCTTCCCTATGAATAGCCAACAGGAAATTATGACATGTATTCTAAGTGTTAGAGTGGACCATCTCCTGCAAAAATTCTCCTGGCCTCTCATCACATGGAAGACGTGGACAAACTAGCTTCTTGTTTGACCAACTCTGTTTTATTCCATAACTGCTTGTGGGGGGGAGTTTGCAAATTAATGTATTTTTAGAAAGTAGGCAGAGAACTTAATTGCAGCAAGAAAGTGAAAAAGAAAAAAAAAAAAAAAACCTGACCCAAACTAAATAAATATCAACTGCCTAATTTGTATACAGGCATAGTTTGTAACACATTCACTGGCAACACTAAATTATACTGTAATGGTACAGAGCTGACACTATTATGGGGCTATGTTGTATGTTTTGTAGAAAAATAGACTTTTCTATGACAAAAATTATAAACAGCAGTGAGCAAATAAATTGTACCTCTTCCTTTCCGTTGGTACACACAATAGCAAAAAAGTCTATCTTCTCAGACAGCTTTTCCATATTTTTACCAGTGTCCTGGTTTGGGCTAGAATAGAGAAACCCTATGAGGCACTATGAAGAGGTACAGCCTAAGCAGCTTGCTCAGGCTGGCAGCAGGTATTCGATACCATCCTGACATCACGTCCAGTAAATAAGTGAGGAGCTGCCTGGAAGGAGCTCCCTTCCAGGGTCACAGTTCTTGGCTGTCAGTCAGAAGTGGTTGGTCGGGTCAGGTCCTGGGTGGTGAGCAATTGCTTCATGCAGCAATCCGTTTTGTATATTCCCTCATTTATTGTTATAAATGTTCCTTTTTAACATGTTTCGTTCTATTAAACTGTTCTTATTTCAACCTACGTGAGTCTTTTCTCATTTCTCCAGTCCCCTCCCCATTCTACCAGAAGGGGAAGGAGTTTGGTTTTTTTTTTCCTTTTCCTGACTGGGCAAAATCATGACATTAATTGGCACCCAACGTGGGGCCTGTGGGGTTGAAGTAGAACAGAGTGGTCTAAAACAAACTTCTTGTGTACATTTCTGATACTAGTTAAATAACCACTGATCTTGATGTTGGTTTATATACTCATACAGTAGTATTATATGAACTATGATATTGTTTATCATCTGTGGAAAAGGGATGAAAGCCATCGTTCTGATATACTGGATGACATTGACCTATGACATGGTTGTATCACTGGTTATGAAGTTAGGTTGGCACTTGTACATGGCTTTGTTGTCACTTCCACGGCATATGTTTCCATGAAAATACAGTCTCAGTACTTGATAGTGAAATCTACTAAAATGTTTTAAAATATTAGGAAAAAGAGAAAGAGAAGTAAATTAGTGAAATCACTGCATAAATCTGTGCTTTTCCAAATTTTGAACACTATGTGCAGGTCTGATCTTCTTATCCACAAAAAGTATTCAACAGAACTGAGAAAGATTAATAGAAATAAAAGGTCCAAAGGTGTCAAAGACCTTACATATAACAAATAGTTGAGAAAACAGGCTCTGCAACCTGGAAAGGAGATCATGTAAAAGGAGTGCCAGAAGCCTACAAAATTATCAGAAAGAGTGTGAATGCAGATCTTTCATTCATTGTCTCTTGTTTTACAAAAATAAGATATTATTAAATGAAAATAGTAAAAGCCAAGCTCAAATCAAATAAAAGGACTTTGTTCTTAATATGACTATAAGTTATTGTGATTGTGAAAATACCTATGACCATAAAAAAAAAGAAGCAAAGAGATTAAAGGAGTCACATTACATTCATTAAATCCTCAAAGCAGGATATAATTAGATTAAATTATCAATAACAGTATCAGAGGGAGATGTAATTTGTTTGCCTTGTTCATAATCTTCCTTTGATGTTGCTTGTGGCCACTGCATGAAACAGACTCTTGGCCTGAGCCAGTATGGATTTCCTATGGAAATGCCACAGAATCACACTTGCCTACCAAATTTTTCTGCTTGATACTGACCTGTTCTGGTCACTCTGATTCTCCATTTGTCTATAACAGATGCAATTCCTCCCATTATATGTTTCACATACATTCATTTTACTGATGTATGGAACAGGGCTGTGTACAGCAGTGAATGTTCAATGCTGCTGTGATAACTCTAGGTAAAAGTCTAAATAAAGTTTTCATTTTAATTTTTTCTCAACCTAAGATCCTACTTTTTAGTTATATCTGTATATAGTGGATACAGCAAACATTAAATAAGTTGTAATTGTGGTAAACTGGAAAATATTTAAGAGCTCCTAGAGTCTAACTTCATGCTAGACTTCTGAACTTTGGGCTATGGTTGTCCAACACATTCACAATACTTTCAATTACTGTTACTCTATTCAGTTCTATAGAAGTTTTCTAGCTCTGAGTTTTCTTAGGCTTACAAAACTATATTATTATCCTGCTTTCAGAGATTTGCCACCTACAGCCATTGACAACCTTCTATCCATCCCTACCAGTCTTCCCTTCGTTACTGGAGTAGAAGACTGTCGTGTCAGAAGGAAGACACGGACACTCAATATGAGTGATCAATGAGCTTCGTTTATTAATTGTGCTTACCCAATATTTATACTCTAGTTAATTAACTCATACATAGTGCAAAGCTGAGCTACGTGCATTGGTGCATGTCCCTCCAGCTTTCCCAAGCCTTTCTTACTGCAAAACCAACCTGTTATTGTATAATTGCAACAGTCAATGATAGTGCGTCCTTGCCTCCCCAGCAGCTACATCAGCTGTGTGTGATGTTTAACACATCCCTCCTTGGTCAGCTGCAAAACATCTAGGTGCTTTTTCTCATGCAACCATTTTCCCACAGAAGACAGCCATCTCTGTCTTTTTGGTTTCCACAGGCTTCTGGAACCTTTTCACTATTCCATCCTGGAGGGTTAATTGGAAAGAGAATTTTCTTGTATTTGTAAACAAAAAGGTTCCACTCCACTTCATATTTTTTCCCATCTATTTTTTTGGTTTTGTTTCTCCTCATACCTCATATACATCTCTTCTTCTAAAAGCAAGCACATTAATTTTGCTAAGACTTGTGAGACTACTACGCACACTGAAAATACTCATTTTTCCATATGGTAGTCAGGAGCCACTAAAAAGTCCCCACTGCATATTCGTTGATATGCTCGTTTGCTGAAAAGAACACTTATTGACATAAGCATATAGAGAAGTATTTGTTTACTCAAAATGAATAAGTGTCTCTTGATAAATCTGCCTGTGTATACCAATGGGAAATATGGCTTTGTATATATTGTTGAAGTAAAAGCTGCAATGCAGGTTTTTAACTATTTGCCTAGCAGGTACTTAAGGCTGACATCTTCGACAGTGATTGACACTGTTAGGAGAAAGAGTGGATGTTTCAAATAGGGCATTTTTCTTTCTCTTAAATGAAAAATTTTTGGGAGCTTCAGCTTTCTATGAACTTGACAGAGGTCTGAAATTCTATAGGTACAGGTAAAATTCTGCAAATTACTCCCTTTAAAAAGTACACTGACTGGAGTAGAAGGGCAAATATTGACAGATCCACCTGAAAATTATCCATAACAAGTTTTAAATTATAATGTGCTTAAGACTTAAACTGAGTCATTTCTATGGCATGGTTCATGTACTAGCACAGAAGAGGTTATTAACTCCTAGGTGAATAGATGGGTGGTTTTTTAAACTGATTATGTTGCTCAACTGTAATTTGCTTTTGAAACTGTTCAACAGAGAAGCCTCTTTAAAAAGTGTATGCCCATGTTTATTCTCTCCATTATCTTCAGAACTGAGAAAAGGTTTCTGGAATTATTCCACAGTTCAAAAGAATGACTTTATTTCTACCTTGTTTCAATTTTTTTTTTTTTACTTGTATATATTTTCTATCTTTTGGAAGAGCCCTTCATTAGATGGTGAATATTTTCATATTAAAAAAAAACACATAGAGTCTTGTACAATTTATTTTAAATAGAAAAGACTAAGACAAACCCCAAAATTCTACTAGCAGTTTATTATGAAGGAAAGCTAAATCTACTTCCAAGCAGGGCAAGTAAATTGCTATCTATTATTCTACTATTTTTTTTCATTCATATCTATGTAACATGAGAGGTCATAAACCTTTTGAGAGAAATTTAATTTTCAAGCTTTGTAATAAATGAACTATAAAATGGAATGTTCTTTCTGTTCATAATGAAAATAAGAAAGATTTCCAAAATATATATTTCAGTGTACTTTAAGCTGAATGAGTCCCAGTTTTGACAAAACATTTTATCTTTCCTCCTGTGTGACAACTACCGCTAATGTTCTATCTATAGGCAGTTCAGATACTGGGGCCAGTCCTGTTTAGCGTCTTTGTTAATGATCTGGATGAGGAGATCGAGTGTACCCTTAGTAAGTTTGCAGATGACATCAAATTGGGTGGAAGTGTTTATCTGCTTGAAGGTAGGGAAGCTTTACAGAGAGCCTGTGGATATCACTATATAGTATATCACTATGGATCTAGTAATCCAGAATGAAATGGTTCTGAGAGGTGATATCTACATGGTCCTAGTAAGTTAAAGATTGAATTAATTTTCGCATTTGACATAGTTTAAAGTAACTTAGGTATACTTGACTTGCAAATTCCCAAACAGACAATGGCCAATCAAGAGGTAAAGGACTGTAAGAATCTGGCTTTCTCTTAGTGGTGAGGAGAGTCTGAAGGAACATGAAGAGAAATACATTTAGAAATACAGGTCTAAATAGAGACTTCATGCACAGAGTGAAATCTATGTTTTCTTGTCTTGTGAATTATGAAATGTCAACAACCCTACCCATGACTCACTATCTAGTTTGAGCTCTATTTATGTTAGGATTACAAAATTTAGATATGTTTATGATGTATCATAGAATGGTAGGAATGGAAGGGACCTTTAGAGATCATCTAGTCCAAATCCCAAGTCAACAAAGATCAGGTCAGATAAGAACAAGTCCAGGTGAGTCGTGAAGACCTCCAAGGAAGGAAACTCCACAACTAAACAGCCCCAGTTCCTGCAGCCTTTCCTCACATGAAAGATGTTCCAGTCCCCTCATCATCTTGATGGCCCTATGCTGGACTCTCTCCAGAAGTTCTCTGTCCCTCTTGAATTGTGGAGCCCAGAACTGGACACAGTACTCCAGATGAGGCCTCACCAGAGCAGAGTAGAGGGGAAGGAGAACCACTCTCTACCTACTGGCCACACTCTTCTTGATGCATCCCAGGATGTCATTGGTCTTCTTGGCCATGAGGGCACATTTCTGGCTCACGTTCAGTTTANTCATCCAATCTGCACTCTCTGAGCTTTCTGATGAGGATGTTATTGGGAGATAATGTCAAAAGCCTTGCTTAAGTCAAGGTGGATGACATCAAGGTAGATGATACCATATGAAAGATGGAGAAGATTAGAAACCATTTAAATTAAAAAGGTAGTGTTTTGAGGATAAATTAGTGAAATTCTGAAGGGGACACCTAAGACTTATCCCATTTTCTACAGACGCTTGTATAAGAGATACAGTAAGAATTCCAGTGCTAAATACAGCCTGTCCTAATGGTGAGAAAGAAAATTCTTCTAGGAGAATGTTATGATCTATTAGAAAATAAATTTTGTAGGAGAAAACTAATTGAAAAGGAAATACATAACTATACCAGATTACTTTAAAACAATATTTTAAAAATTAGATAATGTTATAAATTGGTGGCAGACTAGCCCAGTAACCCAACTAACTGAGAAAAAAGATCACCTTCTAATTAAGTGAAGTGAGATTTCTTTCTGTGCATTTGATTAGTTTTAAAGACAGAACTAATTGGAAATATGTTTTCATTGCTTCTGTGTCTTAGGACAAATACCAACTTCCCCATATATAAAATGCTGACAAGTGAAGTAAAAGTAGGATGGGGATGGGGAGGATGTATGAATGATCTAATAAGTGTGTAATAATTGTTTTCTCAGAATCTAGACAATGTTTTATTCTGTGTTCATGGTGTTGTCTCTTCCTTTCATTTGTGGACAAATAATAACTAACAATTTGAAATAGCCTTTTAACACAACAACAAGAAGTCCTTTCCACAGTTTAATTTTTACATTAGTCTTTTTACAAAAACAATTTAAAAATAATAATTAAGAATGAATATTCCCTACAGTTAAATGCATCAACAAACTTATGCACCTCTTTAATTTTAACCTAAATGTCACAACAGATGCTACTCTTCCAGTCTCAATAGGGAGCAGATTCCACAATCAAGGAATATAATTACAGAAAGCTCTAGCTCCTGCTGTCTCAAAGTTACACTTAAGGCACACTAAATAGTCTGTCAGTTTCAGTCTTGAATGGCTGACTGAGGCCTTTGGTAATAAAAGATCAGTCAAGAGTACATTATGATACTTTACAAAATGCTAACAGCTTCATAGAATTTGTAATCTGGTGAGACATATGCCAGCTTTGTACACTCATGAATAGTTGAAAACAAACACAATAAGAGTAGGAAATAAATATAGTATGAGCTTGTAACAGAAAAACTAATTTCCATCACACAATCAATGCAACATGTCTGACAAAGCATAAATTGACAAACAATGAAAACCAGTGTTTTCGTCCAATAGCCTATGTTGAACCCTGATCATAGTTAGGAAGAGTCTTCAGTTAAAAATAGGATGTCAAGGAATGTTTTTCTTTTATAAGATATGACTTTAGAAAACAAAACAAAAAACCCAGAGGTCTATAGTGAGCTTTTTCCTTTTGTATTAGGTTTCTCCAGAAAAATATTTTTAACTGTAAAAAAAAAACCACAGTAACTGAGGAAGAATAAGTCATAAAATGAATAAACTTCTCTGATAGAAGAACACCTGATATTTCCAATTTTTGCTGCACACAAGTCATTGGCACTCAATAGTTAACTGCCAACTATTCAGAAGAAGCACTCATGCAGGAAAATAATCCAAAATGGAGATGGCAAGACACTCAAAATATTCCTCTAGGAATAGATAAAATGTTCAAAGAGTCTTTGTTTTAGTGTAAGCACCTTCTCTCTGTAACCTCAATTCATTTCATAAGAGCCAATAATTTTCAACTGTAAACTCGGAGAATGCTTAATTTGTCTGGAATGTGTGATAAGTCCTGCAATTAAGAGAAGACATATTTACCTAATGGAAGTCAAAAGAAAGGCAACCAAATAATAGTGAAAGGTGTTAAGAAACATATTTTCAAATTTCAGTACACTTCAACCAGAGCTGTGTCTTTTAGTTTTGTCTGCTGTAATCCTCTTAGCTAAAATACAGCATTTTATTTTGTTTGCTCCAGAGACAGAATAGTGTTAATAAACATCTGAAAAGACTTCTCCAGACATTATTTACAATATCAATTTAAAATTTCTCTAATATAAGAATTCCCTAATATGGGAATAAATAATTTATATGAGGAAAATTCACATGGGAATAATTTTGTTCTATTTAGGTTCACTTCATGTGCTCATCAATTAATTGACTTTATTGGTTGTCAGTTCTTTGCGAAGAAGATTTCTATTTTAAAACACATCAGACAGGGCTAGAATGTATTTCAAGCCCTGTCTCTGCCCATCCTCTCAGAGCTTCCTCACTCTACTATTGTACCAACACCTCATGTTAGCCCTCCAGTGCCACTAGCCTCTGTTCCAGCAATGCAACAAGAGGGCTAGTCTCCAGCTTTCCACAGTGTTTCCTGGCTTAGTGATGTGACTCAATGAGCCAGGCAAGCCTGCAGGCCCAGCCCAGCCTTGGCCCATCCCCATATCCCTGTGTGGCCATCCTAGGGCTCTGTCAAATCCTTTCATTGCTCCTGATCCTGACTCCAACCATCATCCTACCCAGCCTTGGTTTATCTCCACCCTCAGAGAGGTGCCCAATGCCTGGGACTGAGGCTGCCTCTGGCTTTCTCCCATCTCCATTGGATGGGACAGGCCCTGACAAGCGAGGACTCCAATCCTGTTAGCCCCAGTGGGAAAACCCTATGCCTCCTGGAGCTGTTCCTAGCAGAGTCACTGATGTGGTGGTTTAGCCTTAACTGAACAATAACCAAACCACTCAGTTACTCCTCCCCAACTCAGCAGGATGGGGAGGAGAATCAAGAGAGAGTTCTAGCACTTTCTGGGTTGAGATAAGAACAGTTTAATAGAACACCACAATGAGTAGGCAGTTATAATGATGGCAAAAGGACAAAGAAAAAGGAGCAATGCCCAACGTAACTGCTCACCGCACTCAGCCCGACGCTCAGCCCCAACAGCAGAACTGCAGTTCCCACACTGGCCGCAGCGCCACCCCGGCCCAGCTGCTGCCCTGATATCCCGAGCGTGATGTCACGTGGGATTGAACAGCCTGGCCACGGCGCCAGCGGCAGCTGGGGAGAGTTAATTCTATCCTGGCCAAACCCACAACACCTGGCCAAACCCAGGACAACTGGTCTTTGCAACTTTCTGACAGAAAAATCTGTCCATGGCAAGTATGAAAAACTTTTTTTTTTCCTTTTATAGTCTCCTTCTACTTTGAAGAATTCTGAATATTCTTTGCATCATACTGTCATGATAATCTTGATTGACTAGTTTGTGTATGAGGTATGTAAATCTGTTTTCTTGTGTTAACTGTAAAGAACCTCAACAACATATAAAATAAATAATTTGAAAGAAAAAAAAATACAGAAGTTTGCATTAATGAATGAAACCTGCAAATACAATAATGTAGCAAGCTCTTACAGGAACATCCACAGGTATTGGGAAGGGAGACAGTGGAAAAGGTGGGCAGATGGAGAGATTGTTGCACAAACAGAAAATGGTGCAAGAGATAAGTACTGAAACCAGAATTTACAAACATTAGCATTTCCGAATACATTTGGCTGTATTTACAGGCAATTAATGTTATGTCACCAGAAATGTAATGTATTTATGGTCAGCACTGGATTTATTGCATTCTATATGGAATATATATTCCATACCAGCCTGTAGGATTGAATAATGTCCCAAAACCAGCTTTTAGTACACAGAGAAGCTAAATGCAGAATATATATATATTATATATATATATTAATATTATAGCACATTCATTCTCTGAGGAAATCGGCTGGTAACATTAAGTAGAGCTAGAAAAAAATCAGAAGTATATTTGTTAAGTACATAATCTGCTTTTTTAAAAAAAACTCTCCTCAGAATTTATCACTCATCTTCAGATTCTTCACTGACACAAAACTTTCTTCCCACTCATTTTCATTGTAGAAATAGGTGAATGTATTCCTTTCCAAGATGTGTCATCCCAGTGTTATGTGTTTAGCTACTTATGTTGCATACAAAGTTCACACACAAGGAGTTTGAAAGCAGTAAACTACAGAAAAATTCACGGAGACCTGCCCTTTCCTTTTAAGTCTCTGTGAATTCTCAAAAATCATGGACCAAAATTTTAAATTATTTTGGAAATTATCCCTTGTGTAGAGTTAGCAGGAAAAATGGGGCTGGATCCTCAGATAAGGGAAAGAAGCTGCCACAGTAATACATTAGCTGGGACCATTTTCTAGATGCATTTCACAGATGATGGCCATGGTCTCAGAGACTGCTGCTCTAAAAAATATTGTTGCAACAAGTAAACACCACTGAAACACAATAAAAATGGTAACATTGCTACTTTTGCTACTTGTGCATCACTGCTTTAAAAAAAACAAAAGTAACTGAGCATCCAACTCAAGGAGAAAGAATATTCTTCCAAATAAACAAGTGACATTTTATTTAACTTGCATACTTGTGAATTATGGAAAAATACATTTGAAATTCACTGCTCTTGAGAAATTGATATTGCAGGGTGGAAAATTTCTAGAGCAATCAAAATATCTTCCATTTTTTTGAGTAATGAATATTTGGAAATAAGACTTGGAAATAAGTTTTTCTGAATGGCACTTTTTCTTTTTTTTTTTTTTGTTTCAGTACTATCTGAATAAATCTGATATGCAAGCAATCAGATTAATTTTTCATATTTTGATGCAATCATTAATGGGAAAAATATTTTATGTTTTTTAATGCTTTAAATTAGTACAATTTCTTTTTCAATTTAGGAAAGTTCTGAGCAGATGTTTACATCCGTGTGCATGTTCATGTTTATTATTTCAGATAGGAACCCTGTTTACCCTTTCTTAGGAACAATTGAAACTTTTTCATCTCTCCTAGATGTAAAAAAAAGTGTAATGACTAGTTTGAGCTTTTAAATATAATAATAAACACGTGTATGTTGGGTCATTTAGACAGATATTCTGTAAGATGCCTCTTCCTCATAAAGTTCTATATGGACTATAGCAGCTAGTTTGAAATATTAAATAAATTTGTACAGATGACTTATACTCTGAGCAAGTTTCTCTGACTGACCCTGTTTTGAGCATTGGTGTTGAAATAGATGATCTCTAGAGATCCCTTTAAACCTCAGCTACTCCATCTTTCTGTGATATAGTACTTTCATTGCAGAAGTCTGATTGCTAGGATGATCTCAGGACTTCATGTGTGGCCTCATTAGTGCTGAGGAGAGGGTTAGACCTGTCTTGATCTGCTGGCCTTTTTGATGTGAGGGTGCTTATGGGCTCATGGTCAGCTTATTTTCCATCAGGACTTCAATGTCCTTTTCTGCAAAACTGCTTTCCAGCCAATTGACCTCCCATTGTGTTGAAGTTTCTGAGGTTATTCCTTCTGAGAGATAGAACTTTGACTTTCTCTTTGTTAAACTTCATGGAGTTTCGATCTACCTCTTTCTCTAGTCTATCAAGGTCCCTCTGAAAGGCAACGTAACCATCTGGCATATCACACTATATGTCTCTATGTTTATATAAATTATAGTGAAAAATCTTTATGGCTCAAGAACACAGAATACAGAGAATAATTTCAAAACCAGCCTGTTAATTTAACCAGAATCTAAATTTATCTCATTTACAGATCCATATACGAAAAAGGCTTCACCTGACGTCTATGGTATATTCAAAGATAGACATCAGCGTAAACAAAGATTTAGTTAAATTGGACACTGAAAAAAAAAAGTTTGTTTTTAAATAGCTTCTATAATGTTTGATTTTTTAGGGAGCACTGCATGATCATTCATTCACGTGCTCACTTTCAAGGGATGGCCTCACTGCATTAAAGGAATGAAGATTTACAGTTCACTGGCAAGGAAGGATTAATGTAAAACGTGTGTTTAATAGACATAGTAAGTAGGCCCAGTAAATTAATCCAAACTAACCGAAGATGTTAAATTTTTTAGTTTCTATCAGTATTCAAACAGAATTTCTAAATAGAAATTTTTGAGTGAAAATGCATAAGCTTAAATTCCAAAACTCTCTAAGGAGGAAATGCGATTCAGCTTCACTTGTGAGCTCTTCAGGGTGGATACTTGCCCAATAAAGTTTGCAACACATGGTATTCTCATTTCTACTGAAAACATATAGTTCTCTTTCTTTTTCACTTGTAAGCAAAGGTAATGATACATTCTTAATGAGAGAGACACTTTTATCTGTCTCTGAAATAAATGTACACATACTGTTCGCCTATACAGTGAGACTATCCCAATTACCCTTTACTATTTCCCCTTTATACACATTCTCAAACTGAATAATTAATCTATGTGATTTTTAGCTTCCTTTGTTGGGCAATTGTATTAAATGAGGCATATTTTACTTTATTCTATGGGATATTAAGTGATTTATTGTTTACTGTCTGCAACTGTTTTCCCTTCTCCAAGTCAGTAAAAACAGATTGAGATTTTCTCTTGGCTCCTTACAAGAGATCCCTTAAAAATAATAGGTGAAAAAATCATTGTTGAGCTAAGTTTTACTGTTGATTTTTTTTTCCCAATTAGATTTAGTTTTCATAGATCTAAGATTGTCTTCACTGCACTTAGCTTAGTCAGTTAGCCCTATGCTTCCAAATATGTGTCATATATCGCTAGATCACTCGTCTCTTAAATATGTTTCTTGTCAACATGCACTTTTTTTTTGTCCATATATGCCCAGAAAAACTTAAGATGTTTTTCCTACTGTCATCTATTTTTTACCTAAGCCCATTTGCAATTCACATAATCTTTCATAGCTCTAAACCAGTCAACAGTAAGAAAAATGAGACATTATATGAAAGAGAGATATATTGAAAAGGAAGCACTCTAGATTACTTATTTTAAGTTTTAGGCCACAACTAAGAAAGATGCTATGATGACAGCAGAGCTCAAAATAATGTCAGCACCAAGATGTGAAAAGGCTCATGAGGGTTTTGGTGCATCCAGTCTCACAGGAGACCTCTTGCTGGGAGTGCAGTTACAGCCTGAAGGCATCAGAAGTCAAGGTCATTGTTCAAACAGCAGGCTGGTTGCAGATATGTTCCTCTACTTGAACAGGCATTGACCTGTGGAAGGAGACTGAGCAAAACAAAGAACCAAGATATTAGGTATGCAAAAATACTTGTCCTAAGTAGAAAGTAACATAAAATGACAGAAATTTAGATTTTTTTCCCCATTACTTCCCTTTTTGTTTTGTCTGACAAGACAAAATAAATATTGAACTACAGGTTTTAAAGTGAAACAAGAAAATAATTATGCCCATTACCTATGAAAAGAGGTTTATTGTACTATCTTGACAGCAAAAAATATTCCTAATAAGATGGCATATATATCATAGGTGGCACCATATTTCAAGTGACTACAGAACTTTGTACATCTCACCTCTGGATCTATAGCCTTCCTGGCTGGGGTAGATTTTTGTTTGTTATTATTTCCGCTTTTGCATTTTATCTTGCTGAAAGAGGAATCTCATCTATTCCAGTAACAGTTCTACTTTCTGTTACAAATCAAAAGTTTCCCATTTCTTCACTTTAAAATATAACTGAAATGTTCAAGGTGAAGTATTGTGGTCAAACACATATATGGCAAAATTCTAGGCTTCACTCAAAACTTCCACAAGTAGTTTTAACAAAACTTCCTAAAAGATCCACATACAACACTAGGTTGAGGTTCAACAATAAATTAAGGGATGCATTGTGTGTTTAGGAAGCTCACAATTTGATGAGCTATGTTTAGATAGCTTTGCAGTACGCATAGGTAGCATATTTCTAGCACCCAGTGGTAATAGATTTTACCTCTCCAAGAAGGGGGTCTTCATGCTGGCTTTCTGATGAATCTTCTCACTGAAGCAGGACCATAGTGCTGAGGAAATTATCCATCTTTATGGATGTCTATCATATCTGCAGTTCTCAAAAAAATCCCAAATACCACATGAATATTTTATAATGACGTTTATCATTGAGCACCCAACCCAACCTTATAAATGACTCTGCTGTATAATTAGCACATTAGTCACTCTGTAAGATTGAATCTGATGAATTATTCACAGTTCTGCAGTGCTGCTGGTTGAGGGCCCTCTGTAAGGGCACTTTAAAACTCTCCTGTTAAACTTTGAAGTAGTAAGGAAGTAAAGAAATGTACTGATTTTTAT
Source organism: Urocolius indicus (assembly GCA_013401255.1). Taxonomy (NCBI): domain Eukaryota; kingdom Metazoa; phylum Chordata; class Aves; order Coliiformes; family Coliidae; genus Urocolius; species Urocolius indicus. The sequence continues at coordinate 27,112 of WBNH01005910.1, forward strand.
TGCCCCATGAAGAGCATTTAGAAGTACAAGAAAAGACACATACCGGAAATGGAACTTCTTTAAGTCCTTAAAAAAACCCCAATCTATGAAGACACAACCCCAATCTATGAAGACACAAAGCCATATTCTTTGTAGCTTTTGGTGAAGTCCAATAAAAGTGGTTGAAGACACCCACTGTATGAAGAAATATGTACTCAAATGTGTGAATTCCATTATTAGTTTAATGAACACATTTTCCTCTCTCTCTTCATAGTTTGTCTGTAATAAGACTTAGACTTCTCAGAAATTTGGTATTTTAGCTTGTGGGTTGCTTATAATGTTGTTTTTAATACCTCTGCCTACCTTTAGTTGTCATTATCACTTGAGTAACTAGTCAAATCAATCAAATGTTTATTTACTGTTTGTTTGATGGTAACTGGTAAAGAGAGATCAATTTTCAGTAATTTAGGAAGAGTGACACATGACTGTATAGTAAGGAATTGAACAGGCATTTTAAAGCCTTTCATATCTTAACTGCTTCACTTATTTATTTTTCTTTCTGAACTGATGGATTGACATGTAACTGCTAGCAAATCTGTGCTATTGAGAAAGGCTCAGGAACTTTCAGTGAGTACCAATCACCAATCTACAAGCCAAATATTATTAAATGCACTTGTGCAATAGCTCTAACTGAGTTTCTCTTAAAGTCTTTATTTCCTAGGTTGCCTCTAATGCAATTTTTCAAAGGCAAAGCATCATCTCTACTTCTTTAAGCATCGCTGTAGAACCTGCATGGTACCAAGAGCTGTAATCAGAAAGAATAGTCAGCAGCCATTTCAAGCCAAAGGTTGTATTACTGCTGTCAGCCCTAACTGGTAGAAAAAGTACTGAATACAGAAAATATGAAAGAAGCTGGCACCAATAAGAACATATCTTAGTCACAGTGAAGTTCTCCAACTGGACGATTTTTAGGAAATTACTATTATACCTTGGTGAGACAAAGCTGTGCTAGTTTTAGTTGTGGTTATTTCTAGAATGTAGGGGAAAAAATACTGTCTAGTCCTGAAGAGTACAAAAAGAATTGGATTTTGTTGACCACGTTGTCTCATTTTATCAAGGTCTTTCATTCTGTTGCCATATGTCACGGTTTAAGCCCAGACAGAAACAATGCATGATGCAGCTGCTCACTCACTCCTTCCACAGGATGGCAGAGACCCCAGTGGAATGTAAGGAGAAAAGATAATCAAAGGCCTTGTGGATTGAAACAAGGGCAGGGAGAGCTCACTGCCAACTATAGTTCCAGGCAAAACAGACTTTACTACTTGACTTAGGGAAGAAGATAAGAATAGTTTAATCCACTGCCATCTAGACACAGAAAAAATGGAGCGCAAGAAACCAGAGCGGGATGATGAGAAAATTACAACTAGTACTTTAAGATCTCCTCTCCCACCTCTCTCCTCTTCCCAGGATCAGCTCCCTGCACAGTAGGGCAGGGATTGAAGGGTGTAGTCAGTCCTCCACAGATGCTCTGTGCCACTTCTTTCTTCTCAGAGGAGGAAGACTCCTTGCATTCTTTGCCTGTTGTAATGTAGGGTTCCTCTCACAGAACACAGTGTCTAATGAACCTGTCCTGCATGAGTCCTTCCCAAAAACTGCAGCTTCTCACAAACTCCTCCAATGTAAGGCTCCTCCTTGGCAGCACAACTCCAGGTACATTTTGCTCCAGCATCACTCTCTCAAAAATTCACAGCTTTCTCTGGACAAAGTCAGCACTCCTGGTTTGGAGTCCCCCATGATTTGCCAACAAATCTCTGTTTCACTATCCTCCATGGGTTGTAAGGGGACAGCTGCTGCCTCACCATGAGATGCAGGAGGGTATCTGCTCCAGCACACCTCCTCCTCTCTCGCTTCACTGACTGTGGGGTCTGCATGGTTGCTTCTCTCTCATACAATTCCTTCGACCACTTCCCAGAAAGAATAACCCTCCCTTTCTGTCTTCCTCTTAAAAAACGATCCCAGAGGTGCTCAATTGTCTCAGTCCTAGAAGTGAGTCAGACTTAGAGCTGAGAAAAGTTTTGAGAAACTTCTTATAGAAGCCACAGTTACAGCTCCTTCTTCGCTACAGGAAATGTCTCCACTCCAACTTAACAAAACATGTATTGGGTATCTGAAGAGTATCTTTATTATACTGTCTCTGGCATTTTACATGTCTGAGCAACACTGATGAGACAATGTGGAGTGATATGTCCAGTTCTGATCTCCCCAGTACATGAGAGATATTGCTATACTAGAGAGAGAACAGTGAAAGCCCAGGAAACTGATTAAAGGACTGGATCTCTCTTATAAGGAAAGACTGAGAGAGATGGGATTGTTTTGCCTGAAGAAGAAAAGGTTCAGGGGGTCTTGTTGGTGCACATATCTGAAGGAAAGATTTAAAGACAGGGCCAGACTCTTTTCAGTGCTATCTAGTCATAGCACAAGTGGTGATGGACACAAACCAAAAGACAGAGGACTCTGAACATAAGAAGAAACATTTTTTCACTGTGAGGGTGACTGAGTACTGGTAGAGGTTGCCCAGAAAGTTTATAAAGTCTTCATCCTTGGACAATCTCATGTAGAGCTTCCCAACATGCTCTTTGGACTACATATGGAATGGATAAATTCTGCTAATCTATCTCCTTTAATATTTGTTTCAAAAAATGATCTTTGTGGTAAATGCTTTTCCTCCTCTTCCTTCCTTTAGAAAAGGGAAGTTCCCATGGATGACTACTGTATAATATGGCACAAATTTCTTGGTCTCAAGCTAGATTTCAGCTCAGTAGTGTTTATGAACTACACAAGCCTGGTTTGTGTGATCATGACTCCCTCTAGTGATTTCTACACAGTCTACCATATTCTCTTCTAATACCAAGTGGTATCTTGAAATAAGTGCCTCGTGTTCTTTTGTACTCATTGAACTCCATAAAGACTGCTAAATCATGCTTTATTCAAGTATAGGTTTTAGCATGGGAGAGCCTTAATTCACAGTGAGTCAGACCTGATGGCATTGACGTGATTTTTTGAAAACTGAAAAATGAACTGTGGAAAAAATGGTACAGAAAGAAGGAGACAGTATCAAAAATCCTGTAAATTGCAATGCTCTTAATGTACAAATAATATGCAAATAATTCTTGTGATAGAAGTAGGCCAGAAAGACAGAATATACAGCATATGAATTAGAGTTCTCAATTTACTTAAGCTCTAATGTTAGGCAGTGCTTAATTACTGGAAACTTCTGTAAATCCTTGTCTGATCATAAATGTCCTGTACTTTGTATGGATGGATGTATTTTTTTTGAATCTGATTGCCTGCTGTGTAGTGGAGTCCAACTATAGCTGTTTTGTTTATTATCAGCACTCTGGGGTGTTCCAGTGAATAGTAACCTGCAAGTCAATTTGTAGCTCCAAGGAAGGAAAAATAAGAAATTAATTCCTCTATCCCTGACTTCTCATACCAGATGTGTGACCCTTAATTGCATTCCCAGGATCTTATTCAGAATGAATAGATAAACCCTAAACCATAGATGTGCTAATAGAATAACACATTGTCAAGAGTTTTGTTGTTGAAATACAGTTGCATTTATGTTTCCACCAAAACACTGTTTATCATAGTAAGATCACTTTGTTAGTGTATCTTCAGTTTCTGAATTTTTTAAAAACAAGAAGAATGCTTTTTATAATCTCAGTTGTAAGACTTTGTTTTTTATTAATCAGTACCAAATTAAACTTGGAACCAAATACTCTCCAGTGCATTACAACACACACCTCTCAGTGACAGTTAGGGACAAAAGAATGTGTCCACTGAGAGTAATGTTATAAATACAGACAGTAGATAAGTGAATAAGATTAGAATATTAAGTAGTCTTATTGTTCTTGCATTGCATTTCTCCTTGTGTATTACACACACTAAATTTGCTTAATGGATGATCAATATTCTTTCATCTCTAAAGAAGAATGAGTCACACAGACCTTTTTCAGGTAAGAGGCATCACATATTCTTTAGAGGCCAAGCCTGTGAAATAAGAAAATTATGAAATAATGTATTCAGCACCAAAAATAGTGCAAAATGCCTATTGAGAAATAAATCCTTAAGTCCTCATACAATAGGGAAACACCTGCTATAGAAAATTATTCATAGTTTATTTATAGCTTTCCTTAGAAAGATTCAAGCACACCTAAAAAAAACAGTTAAAGTTCACTTGAGGCAACCTATTTTGTATGCTAATTCTGAATCTGTTGTTCAGAAATTGATCCACTTGTAGAGAAACTGCAACAGATATGTAGAATTTTACCTTGTTACAGAAAATATTGGGTGTTTTATTGGGTGTGGAGTTTCCTTCTCTGGAGGTTATCATAACCACCCAGTATGCGTTCCTGTGTGACTTGGTCTAGGTGGACCTGTTTTAGCAGAGGAGGGGCACTAGATGACCTTTAGAGGTCCCTTCCAAACCCTACCACTCTGTGATTCTGTGGAATTTGACTTATCCTATACCTATCTGTGTTTCTTTCTTCCTTCCATTAACAGAAGGTAGGAAAGGTTCTTAGCCATTTTGCTTTGGTCTCCTTTTTATGCTTTGAAGTAAAAGGATGGTATTTCTTTTCTTAACGTTAGAGTTTTATATCTCTCTGAATTTGAATGAAGACCAGCCACTATTCTCTCTATACTGCTTGCAACCACCATCAAAACTGCTATTTTTAGATAATGAATACACCTGTAAATTCCAAAGCATACTGTAATCTTCATCATGTTTGAATGGAAGTTACAAGCTTCCAAGAATTCTCCCTTGTTTCAGTAGCAAAACATTAGTTTGGTACATATTAATGACATATAGGTAACTTGTATTTTCATTTCCTTTTTAATTTATCCAGAGATTTTTTACATCCTTACAGTCTTGGAGGTTATCATCAGAAGAACTGCAATTTTTCACATCATAAGAGAAGCAAACTAGCCTTTGATTGGGGCATATCTGTAAATTTACTGTAGGTTCACAAGAGATTTTAGGAAGTTCTCAGCACATGGCAGTGAAGGTGAACAGGAAGAGAAACAAGAACTATGATGTAAGTAAGAACAGAGCCACAAACTTGGAAAGTTCTTGATGATTTAGATGAAAGGATAGAGAATTCAGAAGTCTTCATATATTTTTAATATCTTACATTTTTCAAGATATAATCTTGTGTTTATTAATTAGTACTGTGAAATGTCACTTTAAAAAAGGACAGAACAGGATAAGTATATTTGTAAATTATTTTAGTTTGGTTTCCCATCTCTTGTTGTTACTCTTTATTTAAAATGTTGGGATGAAATGGACAAAGTTAGAACAGATGATAGGTTCAGTGCAATTGTTGAGGCTTTTAGTTCTTCAGCCATAATTCAGCAGTTCTTCACAAATGATCAAGTGAAGTCACTTTAGTATTTAGATATGTAAATCCATCCAATAAAGATGAGAAAAAGTATTTCTACTACAGCTTTATCTGAGAGAGGGTAACACACAGGTTACTGAACTACAATGCTCTGCATATATCCAACAAAAGATTCCAAAGATTTGAGTAAAAGGTTGTAGACAGTGGAAATTTGTGCTGCATCCAAATCATGTTGCACTTCTAGAAGGTTACAATATTTTTCTGGCCAGGTTCTAGTTCTTCATTACTAGAATAAATCTTGATTAACAATTGCAGCACAATTTGTCATTTGGTCAGACTTTTAAAAAAATATACAAGTTGTCTTCCTGTCTTCTTTTCATTAAAATTGTGCCCTAAATTCCTCTGTCCATCATAAATATTTAATTTTTAATTCAGATGTTGGTTTAAAGGGAAGAAGATTATAATGTTGGCGGTGTTGTTATTGACTTTATATTTATATAAAGTATATATTTTTTTATCTAATTTTTAGATCAGCTATGATATGTTCTTGCATAGTAGAATTACATGACATTAGCATAAGTCAACCAATCAGGTCACTTTTAAGAAAAAAAAAAAGTTACATATGAAAAATAATTATTTCATTGAAATAGATAATACAGAAAAAGGTTCTATGGAGCATAGGAAGCTTTGTTTTTCTCTGGTTCCAGACATTGGTCAGTTATCTGCAAGGAATCATGCACACATTCTGCTGGGCCAACATGACTTTCTTATAAAAGGTTATATGTGAGGGAAAAAAAGTATATCTCACCTTAGTATCAATGTCAAGATCAATACCAGACCTTCCAATGCCCATCATATCCTTCCTGCTTTGTTCTTTTACCCAATCAGTACTTTGTATATAAGACACGGGACTCTATAACCTCTTTTATAGTAATGGAAATAAGGAAGAAAAAGTTAAACTTCTGCATTGGTCTCACTGCTAGAGATAGGGAAAGATACCAACAAAATTCAGGTTTGCTGAATTTAGTCTTTGTTTTGTCCATGAGATCATTTAGCAAAAGTGAGAAATTATTATGACATGAGCTGAAAATGAGAGCTCATGTGATGGTATTCCCTCCCCTTTCCTCCTCCCAGATTAATTACTCCAGTGAAAGGTGAGATGTGCTTTCTAAAAATAAAGGAGTGAAATTGACTGAACAGATACATTAAGAAATGTGATGCAATGGAAAGAAAACCTACCTATTTCACAAGAAATGCAAGCCATGTTTAAAGAAAATAAAACTACATAAAGTCTTGCTGAGCTACATGGTGGCTTTTCAGAATTTAACGTGTCTCCCCTGTGCATGTGCTAAATACAGTGGTAAAGCATTCATGCATCTTTTAGTGGTGCTAAAGTTAAGCAATCCTCAGGATTTATGTTGGTGGTAATTGACTCAGATCTGAGTAGGTAACCTTTTCTTTAATGGAGAGTTCAATACAGCGAAGTGATGCAGTGTTCTTTTTGAGTAGTTGGCTAAAGAAATAGTATCCAATAGAACAGATTTGTTGCATCTTTTGATACTTTTCAAATGTATATAGAGACGTAGGAAAAAAAAAAGGGCCATAATGTATAAACATATTCACAGAAGTGATTTTAAAATGTTTGAAATTCAAGATGAAACAAAGTACCTTTAATTGCTAAATGTGGAAGATATTGTTCCTAAACTTTGAATGCAAACAATATTATTCTTTATCACCCTAATTGTTCTGTTCTCTGCATGACATCTAAATACATGAATAGCAGATGAAGTGCATTTTATTACTACTGCTTCTTGTATTCTCCCATTACCAGCATAACATTTTCTAAAGGTGAATTTATGTTATAAGCTACCCTATAGTCCTATTTAGATCATTGACATCATCCTTCTTGGAACAGTCCATTTCCATACACACTGTATCCTGCAATTTTTTTTATTGTCAGATACTTAAACACTTCTGTTCTCACTATAAACATTTTTTTACAGAAACTTTTCAGCAGTATCAGAAATACACATTCTCTCATATCATTACCTAAGCAACAACATGTATAGCTCATATTTTCTAATTGATTCCATTTTAACAAGGAAGTTGTTTGGTTTTTGGGTTTTTTTGCACATGGTGTCAGTCATCCAAGTCTGTCAGGTGTCCATAAAACAAAGTTTCAGATTTTTAGGCTGGCATGTCCATTCTGCTTTAGCACTGACTGCCTTCCTGATGTCTTGTACAATTGTCCCTAAAGAACATACTGATTGTTCCTGTTACTTGTTCTAGGGCAGTAATGCACCACTAAATTTGTATTCAATATAGTGTGCATCCTCTCTGTATATCCTATTCTTTCCCAAAAAAAGTGTAACGATGCCAAAAAAACATCAGGAAATTAGTGTTTTGAAATGTTGTTTCTGATACCCCAGTCTGGAACCAATGTCATTCTGGAGAGAGATTTACTGCAATGTACGTTGCTCTGAGCACTAATTTTATACTTTCTTTTTTTGAAAGTTGTTTTAAAGGAAGTTATCTGAATCAATGTTAAACCAAATTTTGGAAGAAGAGTTACACTGTATTGAAAGTTTCTAAGTTGTTCTAAATTACTTACTGTCCTCATTATGTTTTGGTGAAAGAAGCTTTTCTACATTAGTTGTAGTGAAGAAAATCTTTTCTTTTCTTGAAAAAGTATTGATTTTTCTCACAAAGCCTGTACCAGTCTTACTATGGAGGGGTATTTTATCTTGCTATGTGTTACTGCTAGCAGTCACTAGTGCTTTATATCACATGCTGGCAAGGTTCTGCAAACATGATATACTTTCCATTATCAAGAAGCTGTGTGATGTTTAGCATCAGACCAACACATAGCTTCTATATCCAAACTCAGATTGTTTTGCAATAGGTTTTTTTTATAGAAAATGTTGATAGGTGGTTTAAATTGTCATTAAAATTTCTATAGAAGATAGAATATTTAAAAATGAACCCAGTTGTTTCTTCTGTGTGAAGAGGGTACCATACATCTGATTGCATTTCATATTCTGATCTGCAGTTAGGAAGTAGGGTAAAATTGATCTTGAAGTTTCTGATGCACAGCTTATGAGGACATGAATAACTAATTTTTCCCTTGCAATCCTGCAGATATTAGTGAAGGATAGTAGTCCAGATCAAAGAAATTCTTCCTGATCCAGTTTTGTCATGGTTTAGGCCCATCTGGGAACAAAGGACTGCAATCAGTTGTTAAGTACCAAGGGCCTTTGGAACTCCCTAAGGACAGGGAGGGCTCAGTTGTTACAGTTGATCCTGGCAAAACGGACAAGTCTACCCAACTTAGAGAAGAAAACAAAAATTAATGTAATCCAACACCAGCCAAAAACATAACAAACAGAAAAAAATACAGAGTGGCATGATGATGAAGAGTACAATCAGTCATAGAATCATAGAGTGGCAGGGTTGGAAGGGACCAACAAGATGAGGAGGTGGAGTTGCTCTCTATGGGAGGGAGTAATTAGTGTGCACTGAGCTCTGCCTGGGTGGGGATGAGGGACAGGTCGAGTGCTTGTGGGTGAAAATTAAGAGGCAAGTGATGCTGTTGTAGGAGTTTGCTACAGGCCACTTGATCAGGAGGGGGAAATGGATGAGGCCTTCTATGAACAGTTGAGAGCTGCCTCACAGTCTCAGTCCCTGGTCCTCATGGAGGACTTCAACCTTCCTGATATTTGCTGGCAAAGACACACAGCCAAGCACACGCAGTCCAGGAGGTTCCTACAGAATGTTGGTAACAACTTCCTGTCACAGATGATTGAGGAACCAATGAGAAGAGGTGTGCTGCTGGACATTGTGCTGACAAATAAGGAGGATCTGGTTGGGGATGTGAAGGTTAGAGGCAACCCCGGCTGCAGTGACCATGAGTTGACAGAATTCAAGATCCTTTGTGGAAGAGGCAGAACACAAAGCAGGACTGTGACCCTGGATTTCAGGCAAGCTGACTTTGGCCTCTTCAAAGACCTGCTTGGAGAGATCTCATGGGATAACATCCTAGATGGTAGAAGTGCCGAAGAGAGCTGGTTGACCCTTAAGTGCCACTTCCTCCAAGCCCAGGATCAGTGTGTCCCCTCATATAGGAAAGCAGGAAAAACACATTAATTACATACTATATATGCTCTAAATGCATAACTTTTGCAATATCTGTAACTCATTCATTCATTCATTTCCTATAATTCTACTGATACTATCAGGAAAATTCTGTTCACTGATCTTATCAGGGTAATTCTGTTCACTGATCAAGTATTTTAGTCATATTCTTTTCCATTTCTTCTTAAAATATTACTTTGCCAGTAATTTTTTTTCTGCTGTATTTGATCACTACAAGCACACATTATTTTTCATGCTATTTTGTTACCACACTGCAAAATTATTGATTTCTTTCTATGTTTCCTGTTATATGATTCCTGCTAACTCACTGAATTACAAACACAAGATATATTTTTAGCAGATCTGTTGTGTTTGCATGCATGGTTATGGTCAACCTGCTGATTGCTCATGCAGGTTACTAAATATTTATTAATTACTGCTCAAAGAAAGTTGTGAGTTATACAACACCCTTACCTACATAGAAATGTGGGAATTAAAACTTGAATTTTTGTATTTAATTAGGTTACCCTCTGTTTCACATAAGATTTCCCTGAAGACTGTCCAGGCTTCCAATATTGTTATAAATGACTTCTCTTCACCACTGTAGAGATGCAAAACTATTAGTACATAAGAGCATTCAGGCCACATATCTTACTCCCGAAGTTCTTGTTCTAGAATACAACCAAAAGAATTCCCATGTTAAAGCAGATCAAATACAACTGTAGTACTGAAACTTGATGCTGAGAAATTCTCCTAAGAAATGCTTATACATCAAAGGTTTGCTATTACAAGTCAGTTTTTGTTCACATAGCTACAAACTCTGAGAGATGAAAAACAGTGTTAAATGCTCTAAGTCAAATTATTTTCTACAAATTCATTGAATAATTGTAACTGGTTACATTTACATCTCTTAAAACCTGCTCTTCTAATCTTAAATCCTTATGACAGAAGTGATACATGGAGTTGATGGAAATAATCAGGAAGATTTAGACAACCATTTCCCCAACATAAGCCATTAAACTATATATAAAAAAGGTAAAACTCTATATGCTTGTGTGGTATTTTCACAGCTTTATTTCATGGTGGATACTCTCAAAAGGTGGAATGAGTTCAGTAATCTGGAAAATGAATGTTTAGAGGAAAGAATGCAGTAAGAGAACATTTTAGTCTCTTGAAGTTTTCCTTGATGTATCAAACACAAGATTGCTAGGGAACACATCAGGTAACATGAGGATCTAATATCATTTTGAATGACCTAATGTCTGCTATTCATCTGACTTTCTAGAAGGGTACATGACTGATTTGCATCTTGTGCCATATCTGCACAATTCAATGTGATTGAATACATTAAGGCTTCTGAATTAGCACCGGATGGCTACTGTTAGTCACTAAATGGCTCTTCAGAGACTGTGATCCGTTCTGCCCTTTTCAAGAAGAAATTTTACCTCATTTCTTTATCAAATTATTGTCATTAAGAGAAGCATCATTGCTTTACATAACTTGTTGATAATACAAAATATATACACACAAACACACACATGCTTTGAAAATACTTAAGCCTTTTTTATATTCTCTACTTTCCTTTAGGATGGTACAAAAATATTGCAGGGAAGATTTAACTGGAGATTTTTGACTTACCGAAATCAGGGCAGTCAAGACAAGGAATAAGAAGAATTTGATTTCTATTATTTCTGAAACCTGGTTTCTCAGCGAGGACATCAGGTGGAAATTTAATGAGATCAAATATTTTTCTGTGTTTCTCTTAATAAGAGTTTTTCTTTCTACTTCCTTCTTTTACAGGTCTCTACTCTAGGTGGTCCTGCTCTGTCAGGGGGGTTGGACTAGATGATCCTTTGAGATGCCTTCCAACCCTTAAGGTTCTGTGATTCTGTGAATCAGTTGTCTTTTCTGTTACATGTATCAAAAGACAGAACAAAATAAGTAGCAAAGGAAAAAAAAAGAAAAGAGAATAAAAGAAAAAGAAAACCTATCTTTGACATTTAAATCAAAATGTCTATTAACATGTGCTGATAAGCACCTTTTCGGGAAAGGATATATTCTACTACACAAGCTGAATTTCTTGTTCCAGCAAAATGGAATGAGGACTGTGTGTCATACAGAAGGAAATTACGTGAGTTTTTTCATCACTTTTTTCAGTAATTACTGAGAATAGTGGACATATTTACCTTATATCCCCTGAAAGGGTGAGTACTATCTCTCATCAACACGATGACTTCAATATACATGTCTTTTATTAGTGTGGTTTGTGAATAATGGATATAAGATGTTCAAATAGTTACAGAAATTTCCGTTTGGTTATTGTCGAATGCAGATTATAAACCAACATATTCTGCTCTAAAATGACTATATTAAAATGCATTCCCTCAGAGCAATGTGCTTTTCTGGCACAGCTGGATAGTCTAGGCAGCTGAAAGATGATGTTTGAAATTAATGTTTTTTCTGGTTTTTTAGCACTACTTCATAAAAGATACAATTTGGCATACAGATTTTGAGTACAATATGTATGGTTCCATTAAAAAATGAACAAACATTTTCACAACTAAATTCTGTATTAGAGACACATTATATTATATCTATTTTCACTTCTTCAGAGTTTTTTTCATTCCACTGAACTAAAAGTGATGTTAATTCTTCCAATACAATTCTGAGACATTGCAGAAAAAGATAAACAAACCAAAAGGCTCATACAACCTGTCATATTCTCCTGAGACAGTGAAAAAGGAGAAAGTTATTGTTGTTCAACTTAAAAAAAAATAAATCTTTGATCTTGGTCATAAAGGCTTCTGAAATCTACAGAATGCATAATCATACAACATAGTCTAGGCATGGAGATTCTGTACTTCTTAGTTCATGACCCTATCAACAAAAATGTCCAGACACTGGTTTTTGAGATCACGTTCATTTTGATGTGCAATAGTCAATCAAAAGCTGGTCCTTTTAAGGTACCACAGAGGTTTACTTATGTAAGTGACACTGCTAGTATTGAAGAACCAGGCTATATGACGAAATTTTCAAGTGTTGAACTTTCTGAGAAGAGTTGGTACTTTTTTTTCCACTCAGTTCCGGGTTGCCCTACATAAGTATAATTCAATTAGTCTACATCAAGTGGCTATCAATGGTAAAAACAATACATTAAAAAAATCACCTAAAAATAATGTGTTTCCAACCAGCTGTTAAATCCAGTAATTTATTTGGTTTATTGCACATTTGCATAATAGGGCAAACTAGAAACACTCTTTAACAGATGTGCTGGTGGCAGGGAGATTTGATTACTGGCTTCTACTATTAATCACTGCACAAATCTTAAATGATTTGTTTCTACAGTTTGATCAATTTACATCAGAGTACTTGCATTTATGCATAAAATGTGGAGATAAAACATCTGTTCACACCTTTACAAGCAGCACTGATTTTTTTTTAATAAGGCTGAAGGTTTGTGTTGAGCAAGACACAAGAGACTGCCAACTTTTGAAAAAAGATTCCACTGTTTCTGATAAGAATAATTTGTAGCTGAAAGGCATTACATGTTGACAGTAATATCTGTGCTGTGGGTTTTTTACTTGAAAAAAACAGGAAAAAAAATCTGCATCTATCAAAACTACCTCAAAATTAGTCAGTTAAATTAAAGATAGTTTTGTGATATTTGGAGGCTTGTTTTATTGTTTACTTTTTAATTTTATCTGAGCAATTTTTAAGATTGAGAAAAATTTTTGTATATTTTAAGATTTTGTGATTCTGTGATTTTCATTATTGAAGATCTTGAATTTTGCAATGGGTTTCTTCTAAGTTAGAAATTTATTTTTAAATTCTTTGTTGTAGTTTATATTGGTACTACATTTCACAGAATCACAGAATGGTACAGATTGGAAGGGAGCTATGAGATCATCTAGTCCATCCTCCCTGCAGAAGCAGGTTCACTTGGATTAGGTCACACAGGAATGTTTCCAGTCAGGTTTTGAAAACCTCCAGAGAAGGAGCCTCCACAACCTCCCTGGGCAGCCTATGTCACAGCTCCCTCACCTTTACAGCGAAGATTTTTATCAAGTTTAAGTGGAACTTTTTGTGTTCCAATTTTTGTCTATTAGCCTTTATCCTGTCACTGGACACTACAGAAAAAAATTGCTGTCCTATCCTCTTGACATGCAACTTTCAAATACTTGTTAGTAGTAATGAGAATAGCCCTCAGTCACCTTTCCTCCAGGTTGAACAGTACAAGTTCCTGCAGCCTTTCCTCATAGGAAGGTGGTCCAGTCCCCTGATCATCTTGATGACCCTACGCTGGACACTCTCCAGAGGTCCTCTCTCCCTCGTGAGCTGGGGAGTCCAAAACTTGACATAGGACCCCAGATGAGGCCTCACTATGGCAGAGTAGAGGGTGAGGAGAACTTCCCTCAACCTGCTGGCCCAATTTGATTACACATATGTTAAATGTGATGTATAAATTAAAATAAAATACACAAAATGCATATTTTTCAGTCATTCCCAATTAAATATGACAAAATACGAGTGTTTCAGCTACAAGTTAGAACAACAAATACTGTATTTTATGAAGGCTTTAACAGCTCCTAAGGAGACAAAATGATGCACATGAAGCACAACGAAACCACAGATTGCTTACTGCAGTTATCTGCGTACATGTTTCCAAGAGGAAGTGTAATCTTTCTTTCTGTCTACAGGTCAGAACTTTAAACTGTTTCTAATTGTCTCATTTATGCATCTGAATTACTGGGTTGACTTTTATTGCTAGTTATTTCCTTTGTAAAATCCTAGACAGTGTAAATCCTAGCTGACAGGAAAACCTCATTATCAGTTGCATGCTGTACCCTTTCTGCTATCACAGAACAGAGTTGTTATGTTCAGAAATGAACATGTCTGAAGCACATTGCTGTCATATAATTTCTAGAAGATACAATCAGGAGGAAGCTACATTTCTAACTTCATAATGCTTCTAGGTTTGAAGAAAAGATGTACGACTACATTTTCATGGTCTCGTGTCCTGGAGGAAGTCTTAGGTATCACACTGTATCCATTACTGTATGGGTGCTGTGCTGCATCTGTTTCCACAGAGCTCAGGTGGTTTCTGAAGGTCAGTTACCTCATAAGCAGCACAGAAGGTGGTACTGTTGCCTAAGAGCTAAATTAATTTGTAGCTGACTGCATTTGAAACATACCATAGAATCATAGAACGATAGGGTTTGGAAGGGACCTTTAGAGATCATCTAGTCCAATCCCTGTATATCAACAGGGAAAAGTTAAAGTGCTCAGGATCTAAGGGCTGCAAATACGAAAACAGTAGTCTTTTATGCTATATTTATGATTCCCATGCACTGAGGAGATCTGCTCAAGGGACTTAATAATTCTTCTTTAGAAAATAAATGGTTCCAATCCATATTTGTGAGTTTTATACAGCACTTATGCCAGCCAGGTGTAATGATTGATAGGAGGGTTAAAAAGTGTTTTTACTTCAGAATATGGGATTTCAGACATCTTCTAACAATGACATGATAATAGATCACACTAATTTTATAATATATCCCAAAACAGGGAAGAAAAGTATTTTCTATTAATTTCCTATTAAATTGGCAAATGTTTTGATCTGTTAATGTTTCTGAGTGTTTCAGCTATAATTTAGAAATACCGTCTACTATTCTTGCCCTGATACTTTTATATACTCATCTGTTCAGAAATATGAAATTTTTTTTCCTTTGGAACTTTTATTAGTAAATTTGTTGCTTTTCACAATGCAGTTTGAGATGTAGTTCTCAAGTATTCAGGAGGTGTATATTTCCTTTATAGTATCTTTTCTTAAGAACCCCTAAGCGTTCTCTAAAATCTTCAGTTTCATTAAGCACTGAAAACACACTTCTGGTTGACAAAACCTTGCTTTTGAAGTTTTTGCATCTTCACAGCTTCCTTGGGAAAGAAAAAAAAAAAAAAAAAAGAACAACAACAAAACCAAACCAACAGACAGTAGCAGTTGGAAATACAAGAAAAATTTATAAGTCGGAATTATCAGTGTTTCCAGTCTGAGCTAAAGGACATAAAAGAGAAAATGTCTAACAGATTAAGAGGATACCAATAAAACAAACTTAACACTATTACAGATACACAGCCATCTCCAAAGTCATTAACAGTTGCTTTTAAGCTCAGAAAAGATGAGCTTGATCATTTGACTTGATCTCATACATAACAGAGACCATAGAATGTCAATGATTAATTACTTCACTGAAGGGGAAGGTTATTATTAGCTATATCAACTAAGAAGAACAAAACTATTATTTGAAAAAATGTTTAATAACTTCCATGTAATCATATGATTTGAACATTACGCTATAATATAACTGAACAGAATTTTTTACAACTGCTTGTGAAGGTACCAAGAAGGCAAAAAAAACTTGAAAAATATTGTTTTATAAATTCTTGGGTTGATTGATTTGAATGAAAACCACTAAATGTCTTAAAAGAAAAGAATAAAAAAATGTATTTTCCAAATAAATACCTAGAATTTCACATGAAGTGTTAACCAATATTACTTCAATCCTAAAATGAAAAAATATCTGTGCAAGTGATGGAGGATTGCTTACGAAATATCAGAAATATCTCAGACATGAAGATAGACACAGTAGCCAACTCTTCACTGCCAAAAATAACCCAAACAACCTAAAATCTTGCAATCTGTTCTTGGGTCCTGATCCCTTGATATTATAAGATACTTTATTTTCAAGTTCTGTTCTGGAGTAAATCTGACAGAAAATACAAGTGTGATTCCAGGGTTTTGTGATAAGTGGTACTCTTTAACTTATTGGAGAAAATTTACACCACTTTTGGTTCTCTTAGATATATATATACTTGTTTCCATAGAAACTTCCTCATGTTTTCATACTACACAGCAAATACATGTAACATATACTCTTTTTCTAATTCCTGTAGGCTCTGTAGCATTCATCAATAAGCTAGTCCTACAACTCTGGCAATTTCAAAAGATATTTTTGATTTACCCTAACCTTGATGGCATGACAATGTCCAGCATGAACTAGTAAATTGTCTTTTAAAGCTCTAGATTCCCAAAGCATGACTGTAACACCAGGTTTAGTCCTGATTACATCAATAAAATAAAAAGCCCCATCCACTCAAAAATAAATGACAAAAAATATTACCTTATATCAGAAGTAATGCTTTTGTCAGCTGAAGTCAAGATTTATATTCTCTATTCTTCTACTGAGGAGTTTTCTAACTATAAAATAAGGTTAGGGTTTGGAATTAGTGTTTAGGTCTTATACCTCTCTGCCTAGTTTATTGCCTGATGCTATACACCTCCCAGTACAGCAAGATATCAGGTATTGTTTGGCATCAAGAACTTCTGTTATTGTTTTTCATAGTTGAAGTTTAAATTAAGACAAGGGCAAGTAGGCAAGAAGAGGATGCATGCTGCTCACAGTCAAACACTTCTTTTCACCTTTCAATTGCTCTTCTGGGCATAGTTCAAACTGGGTAAAATATGAGGTCTTGGGAACAAAAAGTTTTAAAATCCAAACATTTCAGGACGTTCAAAGATTTGTAAACAAGAGGGAGAATTAGAGAGACTGATGCTGAGGTAATTTTTGTAACACTTGATGCATATATTTTTATATAAATGGATTTTGTTTCATTTAAGAAATGAAATGACTATGTTGGATATGAGTTTTTAGTAATAAATAGTTTTTATCAAAGCATCATAGAATCATAGAATGGTCTGAGTTGAAAGTGATCTTAAAGATCATCTAGTTCTAATCTCCCTGACCTGGGCAGGGACATCATCCACTAGACCAGATTGTTCAAAGCCCCATCCAACCTGGCCTTGAGCCAGAGAGGGGCATTCACAGCCTCTCTGAGCAACATATTTCAGTGTCTTACAATCCTCATAGTAAAAAATGTATTCTTAATACCTAATCTAAATTCCTGCTTTGGCATCAGGAGTCCTGCTTTGGCAGTGGGGTTGGATGATATCTGAAGGTCCCTTCCAATCCCTACCATTCTATGATTCTATGATTTTAAATCTACACTCCTTTAGTTTAAAACCTTTACCATTTCTCTTATCACTACACTCCCTGATAAAGAATCTCTCCTCATCTTTCCTGTATGCCTTCATTAAATACTGTAAAGCTGCTATCCTTGGAGCCTTCACTTCTCTACACTAAATAACTCCAACTTTCTCAGCCTGTCCTCATAAGGGGGATACTCCAGCCCCATGATCATCTTCATGGTCTTACTCTGGACTCGCTCAGACAAATATATGTCCTTTCACTCTGTGGTGAAGAAACCCTGGGATAAACATTGCTGGCAATGGTCGAATCCGTTACATCTGTTGCCTTGATAAATTCTCATAAATCAAATTCTAACTCTTGACTTTGCAAAACTTTTTGGTAAAAGTCACATGAAGGGATCTTGATAGGCAAAGTTAAAATGCTTGGCTTTATGAAACTGCTTTTGGTGGTCTCCCAGAGGGACTCTGACAGGCAAATATCAAGCTTCCACCTTCATGCAACAGAGAGTACAGAGTGCTCTGAAACTTCAAGTTTGTTGAAGCTGTCTTTCTTACCAGGCCAGTAATTATTGATATGATATAGCTACCTTCTGCAAAAGGACCAGAAACTTATATTCTATTCTGAATGGACACAG
>WBNH01005910.1:46249-142165 GCA_013401255.1 Urocolius indicus
TTATTGTTTTTCATAGTTGAAGTTTAAATTAAGACAAGGGCAAGTAGGCAAGAAGAGGATGCATGCTGCTCACAGTCAAACACTTCTTTTCACCTTTCAATTGCTCTTCTGGGCATAGTTCAAACTGGGTAAAATATGAGGTCTTGGGAACAAAAAGTTTTAAAATCCAAACATTTCAGGACGTTCAAAGATTTGTAAACAAGAGGGAGAATTAGAGAGACTGATGCTGAGGTAATTTTTGTAACACTTGATGCATATATTTTTATATAAATGGATTTTGTTTCATTTAAGAAATGAAATGACTATGTTGGATATGAGTTTTTAGTAATAAATAGTTTTTATCAAAGCATCATAGAATCATAGAATGGTCTGAGTTGAAAGTGATCTTAAAGATCATCTAGTTCTAATCTCCCTGACCTGGGCAGGGACATCATCCACTAGACCAGATTGTTCAAAGCCCCATCCAACCTGGCCTTGAGCCAGAGAGGGGCATTCACAGCCTCTCTGAGCAACATATTTCAGTGTCTTACAATCCTCATAGTAAAAAATGTATTCTTAATACCTAATCTAAATTCCTGCTTTGGCATCAGGAGTCCTGCTTTGGCAGTGGGGTTGGATGATATCTGAAGGTCCCTTCCAATCCCTACCATTCTATGATTCTATGATTTTAAATCTACACTCCTTTAGTTTAAAACCTTTACCATTTCTCTTATCACTACACTCCCTGATAAAGAATCTCTCCTCATCTTTCCTGTATGCCTTCATTAAATACTGTAAAGCTGCTATCCTTGGAGCCTTCACTTCTCTACACTAAATAACTCCAACTTTCTCAGCCTGTCCTCATAAGGGGGATACTCCAGCCCCATGATCATCTTCATGGTCTTACTCTGGACTCGCTCAGACAAATATATGTCCTTTCACTCTGTGGTGAAGAAACCCTGGGATAAACATTGCTGGCAATGGTCGAATCCGTTACATCTGTTGCCTTGATAAATTCTCATAAATCAAATTCTAACTCTTGACTTTGCAAAACTTTTTGGTAAAAGTCACATGAAGGGATCTTGATAGGCAAAGTTAAAATGCTTGGCTTTATGAAACTGCTTTTGGTGGTCTCCCAGAGGGACTCTGACAGGCAAATATCAAGCTTCCACCTTCATGCAACAGAGAGTACAGAGTGCTCTGAAACTTCAAGTTTGTTGAAGCTGTCTTTCTTACCAGGCCAGTAATTATTGATATGATATAGCTACCTTCTGCAAAAGGACCAGAAACTTATATTCTATTCTGAATGGACACAGCAGGGTTTAAATATGCACACAAATCATAATGACTAAATATCAATGACTAAACTGTGCCTGTAAAATATATGCACACATGTGAAAAGGCTATTGTGTTGGAGCCATGAATATGCATGAATGAGATGAATTGTATGTGAAAGCTACTGCCCATGAGTGAAATTACCTGTTTTGCAAGTCTAAATTAGTGTTTTGCATGCCCATTTACCTATTCACTGTCCTTACATTTGATGTGTTCCAGTTAGCTGAATCTCTAATAATTTGGAGTCTTAGGATACAAACAAAAGAATGAAAGGAACAAATAATCTTGAGGATAAATAAAAATAAATAATCTTTGTCACTTATACCAATGATGTGATATTTATGTCATTGAATACCTAGAAGACCTGTTCAGATTGTACGTTGTTAGTGCTGTCTTCCATACTAGCCAATGCTACAAAACATATACATGCAAATTGATGCACAGTTAGTTGCACAGTTCAATGAACTAAAAATTACAGTGAGAACAGCATTGTAATTTTAATGTTAAATCTAAAAAAAAAAAACATTAAAGTGAATTAAATAAAAGTAATTTCAACTAAGATGTTTGAGATATTCCATGAAAATGTAAAAAGAAAGCCAGATATAGAATACACTTACCTTCAAAATGCTGTGCAACATAATTTATAATTCCTGAATCTGCTTTGTATTGACCTCGTAATTTATCTATGACATGTAGGGCACTGATAGCACTCATGTAGTCAAATTCCATTCTCCACAGCATTACATGAGTTGGCACTTTCAGAGCCAAACAAAATGCTAATTTCTAGTTTCATTCACTTTTCTTGGCTAGATATTAATGCATTAATACTACTACTTGATCTGCAAGTAACCATTATGTTTCCCAGGATCACAGCACTACCATTTCCAGTTGTCTAAGTACTTCTTTGAAACTATTACAAACTGTGTAGTTAATTTTGTTCAGATGTAAATATTAGAGTACTTCTCAGAAAAAAAATGGAAATTAATGCAACAGGCTATAAATTTAAACAATATGCTGCAAATTAATAGTACTCACTTCATGTTCTTTCTGTTGAAGTACATGATGGTATTCTCTCTGCATATTCCCATTCTATACATTCAGAGAAAGGAATTAATTGAAGTTGAGACAGAGTCTGTCATTTACTTTTTATACAGTGTCTTGAACTATTACCTGATGAAAACAAAAAAACAAATACTTATGCCAAGGAGTCTTTCATATCCTTTCTAAAATTTCTCTAAGGATTCTGCCATCTGTCATAGCCCTTCCCTCTCCCAACAAAACAGGATTAGATTGCACCATGAGCATGCTCAGTTACCACTCAATAAAAGAATCCACTTAGTTTGTTCATATTTATACAAGGACAGAACCTTGGGCAAAATATTATGGACCTATCTCCTAAAGAATATTATCCACTGGAAATAAAAACCTTAAATTTTCTTTGGGTCGAACAGATTTATCAGTGTTTCCCATTGCTTCTCAACTGTTATTCCCAGTGCTTCTGTTACTGAACCTATGTAGAAGACAGTTTTTGAGACAGTTTATCAGAGTCTGTCATGGTTTGGCCCTGCTAGCAAAGAAGCACCACAACAATCTCTCGTTTGGTGACTTCATTCACCCACACTCTCGTTAGGATGGCAGAGGCCTCAGCAAAATGAGAGTAAAAAGATAAGCAAGGTTGTTGTGGATTAAGAAAAGAGCAGGGAGGGCTCACTGCCAATTACGATTATGGGCAAAACAGACTCCAGTACTCGACAGAGAGGAAAGTAGGAAAGTTTATTCTATAAGAAACAGAATGAAATAAAAGCAAAAAAGGAGTAAAATGATGAGAAAATTACAACCAGCACTTTAAGATCTCCCCCCATCCCTCCTTTCTTCCAGCTCATTGCTCCTGATATCTCTACCTCCTCCCCACTCAAAGGCTCAGGGGGGCAGGGAATGGGAGATGTGGCCAGTTTCTCACAGATGGGCTCTACTGCTTCTCTCAGAGGAGGACAACTCTTTGCATTCTTCCCCTGCTCTGATACAAGGTCCCTCCCCCAGCACACAGTCCTTAACGAACTTCTCTGGTGTGAGTTCTTCCCAGCAGCAGCGGCTTCTGCCAATACAGGGTCCCTCACATGGGATACAGTCCTTAGTGAATATCTCTGGTGTGGATTCTTTGCCATGGTTGCAGTTTCTGCAGTTATAGGGTCCCTCTCTCGGGACATAGCCTCTTCTGGGCATAATTTCAATGAGCTGCTTTGACATGGGTTCGTTCCCACAGTTATAGCTGTGAACACAGGGTCTCTTCCATAGGACATTGTCTTCTCCGGCCATAGCGATAAAGGGTCCTTCCCTTGGGGCACAGCCTCTTCTGGCCATAGTTTTAATGAAGAAAATCACTGCTCCTGGCTCAGGGCCTTTAATGAAGTGAATCTCTGCCCCGGCTTGGGGTTCTCAGCAGAATGAGTCACTGCCCCTGGTGCGGGGTTTGTAGCAAAATGAGCCTCTGCCCCTGATATGGGTTCATTATCAAAATGATGCGGAGTCTTCAAATAAATGAAAATAAATCTCAGCTTCACCAGTCCTCTCCGTAGAACGTAGGGGAGTCTCTGCTCTGGTACATCTTCTCCTCTCTTTTCTCACTGACCTTGGAGTCCACATGGTTGTTTCTCTTGCTCTTCCTACTCGCACCACCACCAGCTAGAAGAAGAAGGGGTAGAAAGAAAGAAGAAACAGGAACAAAGACAAAGAAACCTCATCTTCTGGCTTCTTAAAAAGTGATTGCGGAGGCGTCTAATTGGCTCAGCCTCAGAAGTGGGTCTGGCTCAAAGCTGGGAAGAGTTTCATCTTTACAGCCCCTTCCCCCTTACCAGAAATGGCTGTCACGTCAAACTATGACATAGGCCATCTATGAGAAAATCAGTGTTGAGTGCAATCAGCCAATATCTTGGGGAGACCATAGCCCTTTTAGCATTCCAGGAAGAAGCATTCAATCTCCAGGTTTTTTTTATAGGCCAAGGTCTCCTCGTTCCCCATACATTTGGAAAGTCCAATAAAATGTGGAAGACAAATATTTAGATGGATGTGTGGTGGTTTAGCCCTAACTGAACAATAACCAAACCACCCAGTTACTCCTCCCCAACTCAGCAGGATGGGGAGGAGAATCAAGAGAGAGTTGTAGAACTTTCTGGGTTGAGATAAGGACAGTTTAATAGAACCCCACAATGAGTAGGTAGTTACAATGATGGCCAAAGGACAAAAAAAAAAGGAGCAATGCCCAATGTAACTGCTCACCACACCCAGCCCAACAGCAGAACTGCAGCAGCTGCACTGGTTGCAGCCTTGCCCTGGCCCAGCTGCTGCCCTGATATCCCGAGTGTGATGTCACGTGGGATTGAACAGCCTGGCCACGGCCCCCAGCGGCAGCTGCGGAGAGTTAATTCTATCCTGGCCAAACCCAGGACACCTGGCCAAACCCAGGACAGGATGAGAGGATGAAGATTCTCCCTCTAGTTTCATTTGGATTCCAAAATTATTTTGTGCCCAGGACAAGCAGGAGTTTGTGAAAGGAAGTCATTAGTCCTAGGAGAAATATTGGAAATATTGGAAGTATTTTTTGGACCAGAAGAGCGGGCAGTGTGCAGATACAAAGAAAAGTTGGACCCAGGATAACTGTCTGCAAATCTAATAGTGATGTCTACAATTCTAGTAATGGTTTGTAAACACATAACTTCTACAATAGTTAAGAGTATATCAAGCATATAATTATCACATATAATTGTCAGAGTCAAAGATATACCAAGACCTGGCTAACTACATAAAAAGCTCTGGGAATGGCATGTTCATAATGTTTTTTCTCATTGACATGACCATTTTACTCAGCCTTGGCACTGATTGAACCACCCATATACGTTTCCTGTCACAATCCAAGTATTCTTGCTTGATTCTTAAACTCAGGAGTGGTTATTAGCAGACCACACCATATTACAGAAGATATATGCCTTTATAAAACTTGGCTGGGTATTGCCAAAGCTATCCCTAGGAAATCCAGCTTGCTGATAGTACATTCAGCAAAACTGAGACATGCAGTGTTGATACGAATTCAAGGACAAGTATTTCCATTTGAGATCACTAACAAGTCTGTATCTTCTCCTTCCTTGCTTCAAACAGCCAGTTGCTAACTTTCTGAATCCTAGAGAATACTCTGTTAAATATACTTATTTTTTTTGCTGTTTGTTTAATAATAAAGTAGAATTGACCATATTCAAGCTATAAAACAAAAAATACAGTTTGCTTGAATAGTGTAACATTAAAGAATCAGTTTCTTTATGGTTTCTTTTAGAATGCTTTTTATTTTTTTGGCCTACAAAACAAGTAATTGATAATAGGATCTTGTTAATTGAAAAATTTAGAATAGGGAAGCCCACACAAATGATGATAGCCTCTTATTACCATTCTATTTATTTTAATGAAAAGGCCTGCATCAAAGAATGTAAGCCCAGAGGATTTCCCAAAATAGGATTTATTCTTCCTTTTTTTTTCCCTCAAGCAGAAAAGATTTTCAATGCTTTGGGTTCTGCTCTTGTTTCACTTGTATAACATATACTATACCTTTGAATGACCTTGGTGGTGTCAAGGTTTCACAAATCTTGATTTGAGCTAACTCAGCCTCAAAAGTATCTGAAACAATAAGTTTTTCAGGTTGTAACAAACATTACATTTAATGAGTACAGTGCACATTTAATGATACATTGAATCAGTATGAAGCCTCAAATAATGATTTCTGTTGGCACTATAAAAGGAATGTAATTTTTCTGGTTGAAATACCATTTTTCAGTTACTGCATGACTGATGTGGTAATTATCCCCTACACCTGGGATTTAAATCCAATCCTACAAGCCCATTTTCTGTTTGCAAGCTGTCAGACTGATGCATAGGCTTTGTTCTTATCTGGCAGTAGGCGAAGAATTGGTAATTCAGAAACAACAAAGCCAGTGATGGGTCATCGTGTAATCTGCACTGAAAATTGCAATCTGTAATGAGATTGGAAACACAGATGAGGAGACTAAAATTGATAACTGACCGTATCTAAAATTTTCAATTTTATTGCCCAAATATGATCAACCTACCTCATAAATTTAGGGATTAGTTGACAAAGAGTAAAGATTACTTTTAAATTAGTTGAAAAAGAGATAAGTTATTCAAATGTAAATTTTTTTTTTTTACAGCAATATGATTCATTTTCAAGATGATTCACATGTTCACATTCTTTTGTTTTCCATTTCAGAATACAGTACATCTTGTTGCTTAGGCAAGACTGGTGTCCCTTAAAATAAAAATAAGTTCCATAATGAAATGAAGATAAATACTGAAGTCAGCTAGTTAAATTTTGTATTATAGGATGTGGTAGTGGTCTGGGAAGGCATGAGCTTCTTCTCAGCAAAGCAACCAAAGAATAAACTTCACCTAGGCTGAAAATATAACTTTTATTCGTGCTCCTGGCTGCTTTATCTCTCTCATGGCAATTTACAGGTAAGTGTCAAACCATTGTTCTCATTGCAGTACAATAAATCACCCTTTTCCACACTAATGAAATTATGACTGCTATGAGAAACAGAAATATACGATCATAGGTATTTCCAGTAGGGTTATGATCAACCACTTTGCTGAAAAAGGGAATAAATGTCCAATGTTCCAGGTATTCAGGACTCTGACTGAATTTTGTCTATTATCTCATAAGGAAATTTGCTCCTTTGCTAACATAAGCATATATTTTTTCTAAATGCAATCTTTGTCTCCAGAAGATTCCACACTTGTAAGTTCCCCACTAGTGTTCATGTATCAAAATGCATGATTTCATTCAATCTATAAAAGATAGATCTGCCCAAGGAAAGAGAAATTAATGATTGTTTGTTTTTTTTATAACAGAATTGGATAATTGGTCCAGAAAAGAGCTTAGAGAAACAAAAGCCATTCCAAACACTTATTTATGACAGTATGTGACATTCATAGGTTCATACCAACTATTTAATTTACCTTGTTCACATAGACATATTCAATCATGGTCTGAAACTAATTTAAGTTTTGTTTGGGTTTTTTTTGTGGGTTTTTTTGGTCATTATTACGTCTTTCCTTATTACTTCTTGCATAAAGTTTATAGCCAGCAATTGCTTTTAGAATACATTTGGCATGAGAAGGTATTCTCTAATGGAGATCTGTTATGTCTTTGCATGAAAATGATTGTGGATGCTATTCTGTTCTTTACACATAATAATGGGGTCCAAACACATCTAGTGACAAAAATCCTTTAAATGGTTTAAGTACAATGATATTTGGTCTATAAGTCTCTAACCTGTGTGAAAAGATGCCAAGATATCCATTTTGGCTGTGGTGACAATACATTCTAGAAGGGCATAAGGACACCATAGATCAGGTTTCAGTTTTCTCCAGGTTTTGTTTCCAATGAGCCCTTCTCCTTCATGTCTTCTCCAGTTGTAAAATGACAGTCCAAGGTGATATGGTATGCAGGCATACATCAAGTGAGGTAATGAATTATTATAATAAATCATTGAGCTCTTGGAAAAAATACATCCGGACTATTTATTCATATGCATCTTGCCAAATGGAACTCTTTGGAGTCATTTACCTTGACTACTCTTTAGGTCAAGGACTAAAAAGGCACGGTGTCTTAATTCTTTCCAGTTTTTTGAATTAATCTAAAAACTCTTACTGTAATAGAAAATATGATAACAGGTTTTAGGTTGAAATGTTAGGATAAGTAGCTATATTTTCACCTTTAAAACTGTACACTTGATCTTCACTGATGGATGATACACAATAGTGGTGATTCTTGAAGAGCAAAATTACTAAGCCTTAACTGTAAAATCATTAGTCCTCTAACCTGCATATGATCCAGAGTATGAATTGAGGGATGTAGATCTTAGCTGCTGTGCGTATAGTGCTCCAAGTAACAAGTTTACACAAATACAATTCCCAAGGCATACAGAAAATAACATAATAAATGTATTTACTCTGAATAGGTACATTTTATGTGATAGATTACATAGTTGAGTAACCTATCAGACATTTTCTGTGCTGAAATAGTTACTGACCTTATGTTTATTCATACAAATATCAAAGGGACAGGCAGAGATCTGAATAAGTTCCACAGATCTTTACTTTGAGAATGCTGAAGTACCCATTAGACAGAACTTCCACAATTCCAAAACATGTCTAATAATTTAGGTTTTATTTACAAACTAAATCAACCTACCAAATCAAAGAGACATAGAAAACATAAACACGGTGTAAAAAATGTGCAATTAATGCATGTAAAACGATGAATTGACGAATTCCATTAACATATCAGCTCTCATGTTATTTCAGAATTGTAATGTTTTGTAAGTAATTCATTACTATTCATGCTGAAAGAATGATAAAAGGATCATCTAAATGACTGTGTCCTAATTGACTTTTTTTTTTATTCTTATGTTACAGTACTGCATATTAAGAATTATTTCTTTTCAGTAGCCGTATGCTTTTTTAGCTAAAAAGTGCAGAAATAAAGAAGAAACTAGAAATAGAAAATTTAAAAAAATGTCAAAAGAAGGAAAAATGATAGGACAAGCTGATATTGATCTAACAAACTACAAAATTGCTATGTAAACATGAAAAAAAATATATACAGTGGATATCAACATAGAGCATCACGAAAAATCGATGGTAGAAAAAATAAACAAAATATGATAAATATAAAATAATAAGGAATAAAATGTACTAAATCAAGAATATTCCTTTCTATAAATGCTGTAAATGTATAAATGAAATATAGAAATGAATGCAGCAGTCAGTTGTACATTCTTGACTATTCCAGAAAATCAACTTGATTTGACTTTGTGACATACTCATTTTCTTTCAAAAGTGTTTTTTGATCTTGGGCTATCAAGCTTTTTTTTATCCTCATGGCTCCAGTACACTTCCAAATGTGTTGATATGCACCATTGTCTATGAACAATATAGACATGCATAATATATGTCTATAATTTTCTATTTAGGTATTAGTGTTGGACTTGTCAGTTCTAGGTTTACAGTTGGAATTTATAACCTTAAGAATCTTTTCCAACTTCAATGATTCTATGATAAGTTTTACACTTATTTGCTTTAGCATCCAGAAAGTCAGGTCACAAACAAACAGTAACCTCTAATATTAACTGAGTCCTTTCAGGACCATGTCTTTTATTCAATTTTTTATGCCTTTTTTTTTTTTTTTTAACCCTGTTGTAGCAGAGCAAGCTATGTTCATTCAAAGATGTAGAGAACTGAGGTAACACATGCAGAAACATACACAGCCAACATAGTACAACCACCAGAGCTGACTCAAAGCCACCCTTCCTTGGCTAGCTACTTCCTTATAT
This sequence comes from Urocolius indicus, assembly GCA_013401255.1. Lineage (NCBI taxonomy): Eukaryota > Metazoa > Chordata > Aves > Coliiformes > Coliidae > Urocolius > Urocolius indicus. Next base: position 55,960 of record WBNH01005910.1, read on the forward strand.
GCTGCTTCCACCCATGTGAACGATCACCCAGGGCTCAACTGATTAACTTGCAGCACCTGTTTCCGATAATTGGAAGTAGCTTGCCAGCTGCATGAACTTGTCCCTACTATCTTTATTCAAGCTGGCTGGTCCAAGTCATATTTGTGCCTACATAACCCCAGAAACATGTATAGCTGAGTAAGCTGTTTTATCTCACAATATTTTGTTTCATTTGTCCCAGGCTCAGTGCTTCATTACCCATTCATATGCTTGCCAAAATTCTCAGCACGTCTCGGGTATGGCAAAACAATTCAAATTCTTCTACCCATCTGCTGTTTGTAGATCTTATAATTGCCACTTAATCCTAAAGACCAAATACAGTCATTATACAGTCAGATTAAAATGAACTGATTAAGAAAGTAACCTCACATTGCAATAAGGAGTTGCACTCTGGCAAGAAATAAGAAATATGTATGCCTTTTCTGCATAGTAAAGTCAAAGTGATTCTATAACTCATGTCATTTACTAGTTATTATTATTTCATAATACATAAAGTTGCTTGTAACTAACATAAAGAATGCAAAATTGAAGTCAATAAATATGAAGGAGAAGATCTACTTAGTTGCACTTATGATTCAGGAATTTTAGAAATGAGATTAAATGCAATTTTTTTCAATACAAAATAAATGATTTGTAGATCAAGACAGAAAAATATGTGAGTTTTACTGAAAGGAGAAATTCTGGGTGATAATGTCAAGAATGGAGAAGATCTTAACTTCATATGCATTTTCAGACATTAATTTAATTTTTATAGTGAAATTCTAGTCATTCTTCAAATCTTCTTTCTATGTGTTTTAAAGGCAGCTGAAGGAAGGATCCCACACCATTGTTGAAAGGACACCGTTAATGGTGTTTGATAGCAAATAAATAGGTATTTTGGATTTTATACTTCTTCCACCAACTGGCCATTAAAGTTTCTCTTTCACAGACTTAATAGTCACTGTAATGGCTAGTTCTGGAAAAATTATTGAGATCTAATGGGTGAGTTTATGTAAAAATCACGTCAATTTATTTTTAATACTGGAATGAAAGAGAATTAAAATAAACTTCAGCAACCACTGACTTTAATTCACTGTTCAAACAGTAATAATACTTTCACTTTCTATTGGATCAAGATTTTACCTATATATTTCAAAAGCATGACATACCAGAATTAATCTCTTCACTTTGAACGATATCTTTCAATATTTCAGGTGTCATGGATAACCAGTCATTAACACCTCTTGATTTCCTCTTGAAGAGATATGAAAAATCCTAATCAAGGTTTTACATAAAACATGGATCCTACTGCAAAAAAAAAAAAAAAAATAACAACCCAAAAAAACAAGCAGTAGTCTGGATAGTCTCTTTGTCAGTAAGGATATGTAAGGTTTTATTTTTTTTTTTTAATTCCAGAACATCTGCTGTTATAAATATGGCCCAGATAAAATCAAGATAAGAGGCAGCTATATCTTGCCAACTGGATAAATTTTGTCAGAGAATAACTGTGGCTTGAAGGACAGGAGACAGCACCTTGTCAATATTGCATTGTGAAACACTGAAGATGAAGGGGCAAAATCTGACTTCAGAAAGTACCTTTTAGTTACCTCTTTTGCAGATATAATATAGCTTTTTTGCTATCCAAAAATGTATAGAAATAAAGAAGGAACTTGATTATTTTGTCTCTCAGTAATATCATGGTGTAATTTTATCTTTCGTTATTACAAATGAAAGCTATGTTTTTGTTCATTGGTAATAAATTTAGTCTTCACTTTACAGAAAAAAAAATAGACTTGGGTACATAACAAAAGAGCTGAGAACAATCTGGCAGTTTCCTTATACTGAAAATAATTTTTAAAAACTTAGCGGGGATTTTGTTAAAAAATACATACCTCTTGCAATTTTTCACAGAAGTATTGCCTACAACAAGACATAGCCCTCTCCCCAGAAAGCTTCATTTCATTATCAAAGAATAACAATGCCTGCAAGGTATGAAAAGAATATTCCTTCAATTTTTCAACTCTGTCACATTTTTCTATGTTTTGTTCATAATGGCAAATGTCTCACTTGATGTATCGTACTGATGTCTCACCTGCTTATTGTCATTTATGTGCTAAATGAGAAGAATGAATATGCATAATTCTTTCAAAAGTGCATTATAATGACACAGTCTGGTATATTTTATTATACATCCCACCAGACTCTGATTATTTTGTGCAGTTGGCATTCACGTTACACTACTTGTTTTTTGGTAGCTCTTGCTAATTTCCTCAATACAAATGATTAACAATGATGGTGATGGGGAAATTTTCTAAGTATAGGTTTGGTAGAGGGATAAGGAATAGTAACATTTCATTCTTCATCACACATTAAGACAAAAATATTAGTTTTCTTTACCATGTGAGAGTTTTTCTGCATTTTTTTTTAATGCCTGAGTAAATGACAAAATCAATTTGTCTTGCATACGAGGGAAATGAAACTTTTCAGCTTTTATTTCTTCATAGGAATTTCTTGTTTTGCAGTAATCACTTGATGCTATGAAAATGTATTGTATTAACAACTCTGGTTTGTGATGTTTAGTTGTTTAATGATGCCTGCTGCAGCTATTATCTTTTTCATTCACTTTTTTTTTACACTCCAGTTTATGTCATCATAACAGGAGGGATGGAATACTTCCTGAGATATTTAAAGCATCGATTAAAAACCAATCCTCAGGAAAAAAAACAAAACATAAAGGATTTTTAAATTTGTAATAATAATAGCTGAGTTAGGGTTTCTTTTTTTTCTGTTTATTTTATTTAAAAAAAAATCTTTCAATGGTTCTCAAAATGTTAACTTAATGTACTTGTTTGGAGTGAGATACAGTTAATTATCTTCATAGTAGCTTGTATGATGTTGTGGTTGATGAAAAAGGTGTTCATAACACACTGATGATTCATGCGGAGAAGGGCTTGCACAATGTCAAGGCCTTTTCCACCTTTACTCACTGCCCCATCCGTGCAAAGGCTGGGGGTGCACAAGGAGCTGAGACACCTCACTGCCAGGACAGCTCACTCCATCTGACCAAAGGGATAGCCCATACCATATAAAGTTGTGGCTGTGTGCTCAGCAATAGAAGGTGTGGGGAAGGAGAAAAGGGCTGTGTTCAGAGTTACAGTGTTCATCATCACAAGTACTCATTATACATGATGGAGCTGGAAATAGTGAATAAGTTCTTTGGTTTGAATTGCTTGCAAGCACAGCTTTTGCTTTACCTGTTGAACTGTCTTTACCTCAACCTACAAGTTCTCCCACTTTAATTTTCCAATTGTCTTCCCCATCCTACCAGGGAAGAGCTTGGTACCTAGCTGCTGGCCAGTTGCTGGCTACCTAGCTGCTGACCAGAGCCAAACCATGACACCTAAGCATCCAAATATCAAATACCATTCCTCCTGACAAATGTACTGTTGAAGCCTTCTGGCTCAATCCTTTATGATGACAAAGGGGTCTCCTTAAATACTGACTAATCCCTACAGTTTAGTAGGCTACAAATCTAAGGAAATGTTTTGAAAAAGAGGAGCTAGCATATAACATTTTATTATGATACACACAAATACATTGAGACAAGTCATTTCTGGGGCAAATAGAGTTTTACATTGTATATTCAGTCTATGTCCTTTTGTATGTATCTCACTGACATAGGATAATTAAACAAATTATGCTTTCACGGCTTTAGAGTGCATGTTCTGTCTTGTTGCCATTGCAACAAGATGCTGAACCACTCCTCTAGTCCCCATCATAGCAGCTTGCAGCATCTCCTCCTCCATCAAAGTCCAGTATTTAATACTCAATATATCTGTAGGTGCCTGTAGCACTCCCCACCTCTGTAACCATAGGATGCAATCAGCCATGGGCATACCGTGAATCCGTTCGCCCACCTCAAGTGCCACTGCCTTAACATTCTTAATCACCTGTTCCATCTGTGCCATGGCTGCAGATGTCCTGCGTTCTGCCGATCATGTCGGGGTCACCAAATGCCGTTGTTGGCAACACTACCTGGCAGTCCAGACTGATGTCCCAGCTCAACGACTGCTGAGGTGAAAAGGATCACTACTATACTGTCTATATCAGTAACTGGCACCTGGCTTCTGGTTAAAGACTACACATTTTATTCCTTGAGTATAGGCATGTTTGCAACTCAGAGTTTTAATTTACATGCCACATTACACCTTAAGAGAACAAAGCCACCTGCCAATTCAACCTATTCTGCATGAAGAACAGTATTTCACAAACAGTTGGTGTAGTTAAACGTTTTTAACAGTTCAAAGACCCCAAGAAATGTCGCCAAAATTCTTGAATTACACAGTATTAAAGATATAACTTCTGTCAGAACTTGGTATTGGTATCAGATCCATATATGTTTGTTGGGTACATCCCAATCTAATTAGTAGAAAGGTGGAAAGGCAATGGTAGAGAGAAATCAAATCATACAAACTCTGCTCTCAATGTACTCTGTATATACTTTAGGAATTACAAGTACACACAAGCTTCGATTATCTAACAAGAAACAAACTGAGTGAAAGGAAAATAATTTCTATTTCTTATGTTTATACAACTATAAAATAAAGATTTTCCTCCAGAATTTATCAAGATACCAGTTTCCTTCAGCCTCTGGCCTTTTGCAGGCACATTGAACTTCTTGGGGAACAAGAATAGGTAAATGTAGCTCTTCAGTCAAAAGGAGTGCACAATGTTTGATTTTTGGGTGTTTTGTTTTTTATTTTTAAACTATTACAAAGAGTAAAGACCGATCTGTGTGATTATAGTGGGATACCTCTCTCCTGTACCAAATAAAGTTGAAAGCTCTCTTTCTAGAGTGTTAGTTCAGGGCCAAGCTAAGTCCAAAGGCCTGCCTGAGTGCATTACAAGACACTGGAATCAAACTGTCCATTAATACTAATGTATTAGATGAAGAACGGGACTGCAGGCTGAAAAATGGCATTTCCTTATTCAGCACTTTCATTGACAATAGAGGGAAGGAGTTAATGTATTGCTATCAAATGTTTTACCAAGGTAGTATGTTTTTTCAAAAAGAAGAGTAGTTTAAAAGTTTCATCTTGTTTAGTCTATGAAAAAAAAATCTGAGACAAAATATGATTTTTATATTGTAATATATTAGAAGATGAAAAATGGAGGGGGAAAGAGGCTTTTAAGCTAATGGACAGCACTTGCATAACTATATATCCATAAATGCAGCATGAAGTAATTTAAACCCTGATTTGGAATAAAATTTCTATTTACCTAAAGAATAAGAATTATGAATAGCCTTCTAGAAGCAGTGGCAGAGAAAGAACTACTTTTATTTTTATACCTTTCTGTGAAAGAAAAACTATTATTATACCTCTAAAAGATACAACCAACCTATATGACTGAAAGGATCCCTTTCATTGTCATGGCCTTCTCCTCCCCAAGAAATGGGGAAAATTAAGCATTAGCTATTATCTTTTCTGAATTTAAGATGAGTCAGTCCTTTATTTCCCTGGTAAACTACTTTGGTTTTAATTATAATCTCAAAGGCTTATCTGTAAGAACACCTGGAAAAATTATTAATGATTCCAGACTTTATGGACAGCATTTTAGGTAAAGATGTTTGTTTGCTTTATAGAGGAATTTAACCTGACCTCCACTATTAGGAAAACAGTCAGCAGAAAACACATAATGGTGTAAAGCCGCTGAGGCTGATATAAATTCATCAAGGCATAAGCAGTGCTGAGGTTGTTTTTTGTCGATGCAATGACACAAACCAGAAGAATTATCGGTCAATTAAGAGACTCTGAAGTGATTTGTTTGGAAAAATATTGATGTTTTAAAAATAAGGCATCATAAAAAGAATTCCAAAAGTATGCTAGGTTTTGTGGTGGGGAGCTGGTTCCATCATCAGGGTTTTTGTTGGTTTTTGGATGTTGGGGAAGGGGAGGCAATCCCATGAATAACAAATATTCAGAACTGTCAGCAGTCTGTGGTTCATATCAGGAGTCTTATCTCGTCTTGGAAGGACATTACAGAAAAATATCAGTTCATAGAGCTGTTGCTTTGAAATAAGAGTCTTATCCAGAGGAGAGATATAATGTCTTCCTGGATTCAAAGAAACAATAAAAAGTATCTCCGATTTCTAATGTACATGGGAATAATTAAACAGGAAGCAGAGTGAAGAACTTAAGATGCATTCTAGTTACACAGACATTTAGGCATCATCTTACTTCTGCCAAGAGTTACACATTCCAAAATTTCACTTGTAATCTTTTTAGTAGCAGCTATCACATTATTTTGTCCTTTGTCTGATTTGATAAGTAAACTGTTTAAAATCTGTCTTGGTATCAACAGCTTCTTATTCTTTCTAGAATAATGACAATGTTTGCCATCTGCTAGAAGAATAATCTGCAAAGTCAATCAAATTACAGTTAATTCTAAAACTTTTTCAGATGGTAAAGCCTTCAGAAAGTTTGTCTGGTGATTTCAAAGCAACAGCTCTATGAACTGACATTTTTCTGTAATGTCCTTCCAATTCCACACCATTTCCCTTGTACTCTCCCTTTTCGAGGTAGTTTACAAAGAATAAGAATTGTTGATGTTACACAACAAAGAAATCTTCACTTTTACCACAGTCAGGAGGAAGGACGTGCAGTAAAAACATACTAAAACCTTCATACCAGTACTTTGAGATTAGTATTACCTTTATGTTACACAGAAATTAAGGAGAACGTCAGATGAATGAGTGTCAGTTTCAACCCACTCAGATCAAGTATGGAACTTCAACAGGATCTCAGTATCACTGACAGCAATGGAAAGAACACAGTGTTGTGTACATACTACAAACTAATCCAAGAAATCTCTCTTTTTTTTATAGTTTCATGGAATGTATCCAACTCTTATTCTGTGAAAGTATTAAAAGAATCAGAAAATCTAATTCCTTAATCTCTGGAACTGGGCATTAGCCCTACTCAGAGAAGGATGTAAGGAGCAGTTACCTTTTAGTGACCTGACCTTAGAGATTTAGACAAGCAGTCACAGGTTTTCCAAGGGTGAGAAAACACAGTTAAGTTGGTCACTATATTAATGCAGACGATACCTCCTTTGTATCCACATATAATAGCATCTGTCAGGGTATCAGGCTGGTTCTGGCAAATTCAGGTTCAGAAGACATCTTTACCCAAAATGTAACTGCTCAAAATGAGCCACAAAAGTACATCTCTTCCAAGTGCCTCATTATAAATGTACACATGACATCATATATCCCCTCTCTCTAAAGGCATGCATTGCTTCCAACAGGTTAAAAATTGTTTTGTTATTCAAATGGCATATTTTTTCTAGCCTTGTGACTATTCACAAGATTATAGAGACATAATCATAGTATATTGATATTTTCTAAATGCCATTTTCATCAAAAATCCTGTCAAACAAGGACCGATTCGGAGCAAATTCTATAATAATGTTGAGTTTTCCAGGTCTGAACATATTTAAGTTTCCTTCACACCCAGAAGAGGCCATCAGCTCACCAATAATGGAAATTCCAGTGATCCTTATGTGTTTGCCAATCAGCAAACTAAACATTTATGCAGTTATGCCAGTCTGTTGATGTTTTTGCAGCAATGCAGGCTGTGATGTGAACTGGCTGTGATTCACCCATTGGAAAGAGGTTGAACTTAGTGTCACTTTCTGCTTCTGGCAGTAAAGCAGGCTTTTAGAATGTTTAGCTTCCGGGCAGACAAGAAAAAAAGAAAGGGAAAGTCTCAGTTCAGGCCACTAAAATAACGTGTACATATAATAAAATTCAAAATATGTTTGGCCATCAGTGCACAAGACTCAACACATTCCTCTCCCAGGTGCATATGGACCCAACATCCTGAGCCTTTACGCATTCTGTTCTCTCTCCAGGATGTATTATTATTACCCTTTAAAGAGAAAAGTTTTCACTTCTAATGATGCTAGTCCACTACCATTTTCAGAAACAAAATATTTCCTCAAGCAATGGTTCTGGGGATAGTTTTCCAGTCCTGAGGGAAAATGCAGTTGTTTTGAAAGCTGGTGGCATGTAAATGTCACTTGTTCCTCTTTCTGAATAACCACTGTTTCTGAATGCAACTTTTCACTCAAGCTTGTTCAACTATTTTACACAGATGATAATATAATTTTGTCATCTCTATGATCTTGCTACCAATGTCACACACATTGTGAAAATCCCAACATTTTTGTTGTTTCTTTTATGTGTACTTATGATCAGCTTGCTTACCTTTTCAAGCTGTAAAGAACAAAGCTTTAAAAGCTGTTTGCTCTCATGATCTCTCATATACAAAAAAAAAAAAAAAAAAAAAAAAAAAAAAAAAAAAAAAAAAAATAAAAAGGAAAAAAAGAGGGCAAAGTACTATTCTGAGGGTGCTAGCAAGTGTTACACTGAGTGAAAAAAACTTTTTTCCTACAGACTTTCTCTGTTTGCTTTAGGGTAACAGTGGTTTCTTCTGTGCTTCAGATGTCTATCTAAACAGCAATCTAAGTTGGCAATTGCATTACATTTCGGCTGTGTAAGATGGTCCGCATAACAAAATTTAGAGCTTAGTTGCTATAGAAAAAATATTAGTTTACAACCATAAGTTATAAAAACAAGGCTGAAATACATCTGAACCAAGGTCTTAGTTTTAGATTCAGGTAAGTTTTAAAGCTGTCAGTTTTAGGAAACAATTGTTTGACCAACTACATTGAGATAGCAAAGCAAGCTTCTTCCCTCTTTGACTACATTGAGACAGCAAAGCAAGCTTATCCTCTCTCTGACCACCATTCCAAGATCCTTCTGAGGATCATCTCTCCACAACTCAAACCTCACTAAATCATTCCTGCCACAATTTGGTTAGATAACTATATTTCACATGTTATGACATTGTTAATTACATTTTAAGCTCTGATGTTGAGAATTCTCTCCAATCAGTAGCTGATCATGCTGATCAGATGTTGACTGAATCAGCTCAGAGCAGACTGAATCAGCACAGTATGGAAAGACACTGTTAAAATTGGAAATCTGACTGCAGTTTAGTATACAGCTGTGCTAAAATTGGTAGTTAACCTGGTCATAATGGCAAAGGAATATTTACTTTCATAGCCAACACCTGAAAAATGGAATTTTCCAAACCAATTCAGTCACTACATTTTCTAAAAATGCTCTGAATGGATATATGGATTAAATTGGTCTTTCTTGAGTATAGACATTCTATTTATATAGTAATGTGATGACGTGCTTTGATAGAGCGACAAAAGCATGCTGCTCTTGAAGTAGATAGCTTTATTTCAAGAATCTAGTCCTGAGATCAAATCAATAAGTTTTACATTTGTACACAGTATATCTACAAGCACTGCAGCAGGCCAAAAACTTATTCCATGAAAAACAGTGGGAAATAAAAATATCCTGCAGAATGCTAAAGCACTGACTCTTCTATCCCATTCTGTAACATAAAGTTGACACATTTAAAATTATTTTTCAATATCTCCAAATGTCTGCTGTATTGAAAAATTCAAATCTTTTCATAAAGCAGGAAGTATTCTCATGTTATTATACTTTCATAATTATAATAACATACATAACATAATTTTATAATTAATAAATATTGTAGACCATAGTCTAATTTTTTATTATTATCTTACCAAAATCAAATTAATGTATATTAAAAAAAATTATGTAGTAGATTGAGATTTACTGTTTGTCTGGTTTTGATATTCTTTTTTTTTCCACCATATCTTAACTTTCATAGCAGCTTAACTTGCTCCTGAAATGTATTAAATCCCATTACTTATCCATTACAGAAATAATGAATAAAGAAAACACTGAAAATTATGTTATCTATCTGAAGTCAAACTTTAAAAATCTAATTTTATAAGACAATGAAAAAAGCTTAACCCTTTTAGCAAAATTTTTCAAATCTGTTTTAAACAGAAAAAAATCACGTTTATTTATGGCCCATAAATATTATGCAAAGTGGAATTACACTTCCCGAGGTGTGCCTGTATAGTATAAGTTATGTTTTCAAATAGATCTAGTCAAAGTTTCTTTTCCAGGGAAGCAAATTAGACAGGTACAGCACACCAAATGTGCTGAACTTTGTCCTCAAACAAAATTGGTTTTTCCTTTTCAATTTCATTTCAAAGAGATGTGACAACTATCTCTTTGAACAAACTTTAACAGCACAATATCCTTTGTGCAAGTTTCATCCTGTCAGCTTTTCCATTCCAGCAGGAACTTAGAATAAAGTGTATGCTGGCCTTTGAGTTGAGAACTTCTTCAGTTGAATGAACACTGGTATAGTGTAGTGAAATTGAGGGCATACTCTGTGAATCTGAAGAGTGCACTCTCAACAAATACAACTTCTCTATCTCTTACAAGCATAAACTAGCCATCCATCTCTCCTCACATTTTTCCTATTCTCTTCTGTTTACTAAAAGTGAAAAGTCATTTGAAAATCTACCTGTTCAAACCTAGGCAGTGTAGAAAAGAGTCTTGGTCACACATGTTTTTCCTTTTTTGATTTTCAGGTATAGAATACCTGGAATAAATCTGCATTTATGCATTGTCAGCCTTCCTGAAATCTACTGCTCAAAAAGTCATTGGCATTGGTCAACGTGTGTTGATCAATTGTATTGTGCATCACTTGTGGGTTTTTTCCTTAAGTTTTATTTCTCTCTCTTTTGTTAAATTTATTTTCATTATGATTGTTGTTATTTTTATGTACTTTATTATCATTATAGTTATTATTATAATGTATTTAATTGTGTTACACTCTTATTTTCTCAACCTATTTTATGGATTTTTTTTTTCAGTTCTCCTCCCCATTCCACTGGGAGAGGGAGAAGTGATTGAGCAGCTGCATGGTGCTTGATTACTAGCTGATATTAAACTGTCACAGTAAGTAAAAAGGAAGCCCACAGAGAAACACTGTTTATGTGACCCAGTGTTGATTGCATCTGTGTTCATGAGAGACGTCCAAACAAATAAAACACAATAAAAAATAACAGTAAAATAAATACAGATAACTTCTTTGATAAAGGTCTGGGCCCTTGTGTTCATCCAGCACTATCTTTCAATTACGATTTACAATTGCATTGTCTCACTAATTTTAATCACTGGAACAAATTTCTAAGGGTTGTTGTGGAATCTTCATCCTTGAAGATTTCAAAATGTATCTGGATACAATTCTAGGTATTTTGCTGTAGGGGACCCTTTTTGAGCAGGGAAGTCAGGCCAGATGGTCTCCAGTGGTCCCTTCAAGCCTCATGCATTCTGTGACCCTGTGGAAAAAAAAAAAACAAAAACAAAATATACATTTTCATCTCTTTTTTTTTGCGCTGTTTTCTGTATAGATCTAAACCCATGACATTTGATAGTCTTTGCCTTCTATTGCTAGGTGATTTTTTCCCCACTTTTTTTTCTTCTCATTTAATATTAAATTATTAATGTCAAATATGAAGAGAAAACCTCAGTGGATAGTAGGTAAGGTTACCAGAGAAATCCATGTCTAATTTACTTAAAGAATTTTTATTATCATATATGCTAAATAGTTGAGAAATCAGATGAAACACTGCATGAGCTAACCAGGAAATTAATTCTAATTTTTAAAAAAAAGTTTTAAGAAACGTGATTAACCAATTTAGACTGTGTATCTGATTAAGAATCTAAGTCTCATAGTAACTGTCAAACTAAACCATGGAATCTGGTGCACTGTAATGACAAGTTTCTGAAATTCATATGTACGTCTGTGTGTGTTATCTTTATGTATACCTATAGCCATGTATTTGTGTTTTTATGAAAATACAGGGGCTTTGTGGCTCTGATTATCATTGGGAAGAAAGTGTCTTCAAAATCTCCATTTTTATTGTTTACTTGGAGCTGTTCTCCAAGAAGTGAGTGATAGGCTTCTCTGCAAGGATCCAATTTCAGTTTCAGTTTCCTCCACAGAAAGTTTGGTGATATTTATCTTTGGAATCTTACATTTTACACTAATATAAAACTACCGTTTCTGGTAGTTTTGTTTACATTAAATGATACACCTTTACATTCGAGCAGAAATTTTTCAGAGGTAATTAAGTATGCTGGTTATGCAATACTGTCAATCTCAAGGATTCCGATAGTATCAGTGAAACCTCCTGAATCCTACCTAGTACTTACTCTTACTTTTGGATGCCACCTTTATTAATTCTCTTCTATAGAGTCAGAGGTCCCATACTTCACAGAAATGTAGAAATTATGATACTATTCACAGATATTTACTCTGTGCTAAAGAAATGGACCAGCATGAACATTCTTGAATCTTAAGCTTCTCATATGCATACAAGTCCTTAAAAATGTTCCAATATATTATAAGCATGCAAACATAGACATGTGTGTGCCTTGTAATCTCTGACTGCTTTAAATTCTGAACATCTAATGAGGACTGCAGAACAGCTACTGGAGATTTGGGAAAAGGTCACAAATGACTAAACAAGAGAGGAAAGTCAGACTGTAGTAACACTTCAAGCTGGTATAAAAGGCTAAAAATTGCTTCTGTTCTTTGTTTGTGCTTTACAGATTCTATTAAGAGAGAAATGTATTGAAAATGGGATATGGGGGGATAGTGATAGTTTCTTATTTTTTGTTCACATTGATGTTCATTTTTATACCACATTTATGCAGTGGTCAATTATTAGCAATTATATAGCTTGCTGTTTACTTACTACTTGCAGTCAGTCATTGGATTTAACAGGAGCAGAGCTATTTTGTGCTTTGAATTCCTGCATTTAATAAACCTATAATTTTGTTTGAAGTGTGAAATATAGTTGAAAATGCAGTCTGAAATGCCACCTAAAATTAACAAAAGCACTTGTATTATGTTTGTTATGTGCTTAAAGTTTGCCTTAGATATCAATAAGGAAAGAGAAATGAGATACTTCCCTGAACTGATGTCACTAACAAAATATGACTTTAAATGATGTGAAACCCTACAATGTATTTAAACTCATTTTTACCTGTAATTTCATAATAGATTTCAGTAAGAGTGATTTACTGGTTTCACAACCAAAATAAAAGTGTTTATTTATAGTATAGACAGGAAATAATAACTTTTGTGGAAAAAGAAAACCTATTAGTATCACCAGCTTCTTGTTTGTGACAGTTAGTACAAGATGGAATTATCAGTCTTTTCCTTGCTGGATTATATTATTAATGCTAGTAAAATTATATTTCAATTTAGATGATTTCTGTATTTTACTTATATATACACACCCTTACATTAATTATATTATGGTCAAAAGTGCTCTATTTCTCCTCATTGCACATCCTAACTTTCTTCAGAGAAATAAAAAAAGTGTTAACTTATTAAAGAAAATAGACAGTATATTTATTTCAGTGTGACATAACTTTAAAAATTGTTATTTGTATTCTATTGATGTAGCAATAATCTATACAGACAAATTTTCCTTCTGCTAAAACAACATTTCCAACATTAAACCATGGTCAGATATCATGTTTTATGGCAATCTACATGCATGGGAGCAAGAAGAGTTAAAAGAAGGGTGAGAAGAGTGAGATTTGGCCTGTTTGTTCCTTTAGAACTAAGATACATCAATTAATTTCATTTTGCTCTCTGTATATAACAGTTGTGATCTTAGTCCTACTCTAGAATTTTGTGTAATAATCTCTTAAAGATCCATAGATCCAGTAGACATAGCATCAGTGATGAGATTTCTTCATAACATCATCCTGAGTTATACAAGTTAGACCACAATAAAGAGTACGTAAGACTGAATTTCCCTATTCTGATGCAAAAGATAAACAAAAAATACACAGAAATAAAACTTTCTGATAATACACTGTGATGAATTGTACTGGCTGGAATAACAACAACTTTGGTCTTTGTTCTGAAAGAAATATTGTTTTGTATATACTTAAGTTCTTGACATGGTATATGAAATAGCAATATTACGGAGCACTGAGATAATCTTTAAGGTCATAAATTGCCACACATTTCTAGCATTTGTGTAGCAATCACATTTCAAAGCATAACGCAGACTTATAAAATAACAGTTATAAAATAACAGAAATTATCATGAGAGTACAGTAGAGAAAGATTTGAAAAAGACTGCAGGTGCGTAATATATTTGTTATATACTGAGATCAGAACTGTGTCTACATGTCCAGAGCCACGTATCTGAGCAGGATAAAAAGTCGTTAGTGCTAGCTTGCCAAAGTGTTTCGACTTCTTTCTAAACAGTCACTTACAACTATATTTCAGATAGAGAGAAGATGGGAATTTTAAACCTTAATCTATCACTGTATACTGTTGTCCATTCTCACTGTAACTGCTTTATTAGTTAATATAAAACTCACTGGTGCTTTGTATGTGCCACAAGAGAAAATTTGGTTGTAGATACTATTTTGTTTATGGTCAGATCTCTCAAAAATGCTGAAAGATTATTATCTTTTAAGGAATTTTATCTCTTATTAAATTATTTTTTTAGTTGGAGTTCTTTGCAGAAATATTTTGAATGATCTGGACTATAGTCTTGTTACTTACCTGTCTAATGTGATATTTTATAATTATTGGGAAACTAGTCATAAATTGATCAGCTACCACAAAGATTTTCAGAACATTGCTATCTTGTTTAGGTAGTTCTGAAAATCAGCACTTTTGTTACTTAAATTATTTCAGAAGCAGCTTTTGTAATTTATAACAAGATTCTGAACATTTAATCTTACCCATGTTGTGTACATGAAACACTGACCTGTAAAGAATTAGACTATTTATCTAAGGAATTTTGACAGTATTATACAGAAGGTATAGCATTCAGTAAAATTAACAATTTTCATTTCTTCTAAAGGGTGGGTATCAGGACGTTGGGACATCCCTTTTTTCTATGGTAGCTAGCAGGGACAGGGGGTAATGGGATAAAGCTGCAACACAAAAAGTTCCATGTAAATATAAGAAAAAGCTATTTTACTGTGAGGGTGACAGAGCACTGGAACAGGCTGCTCAGAGGGGTTGTGAAGTCTCCTTCCTTGGAGGTCTTCAAGACCCGTCTGGACATGTTCCTACGTGACCTGATCTAGGTGAACCTGCTTCTGCAAGTGGGTTGGACTTGATGATCTCTAGAGGTCTGTTCCAACCCTACCATTTGATGATTCTATGATTCTATGATTTATCCAGTAGACTGGAGTAGGTCCTTAGAAGATGTTAATCAAGTCATTACGCATTAATGACAAAATCTTTCCTTAATAAAACTCTGTGTTAAAATTCTAAGGGGAATTTTTATTTTAAAATGCATTTTACGTATAAATACAGTGCTGTATGCAGCTAGTTCAAATTTAATTCTTGTTCTAGAGGCTATGTTTTTGACAAGTGAAGCATTTGGAACTAAAATTCACATTGTACATATATTTAATACCTGAATTTTGCCTAGTGTAAATCAAGAACAATTCAGCTAGAAATAAGGGTGATGTCTGCTGACAATGTAACTATTCCAGTTGCCCCTCTTGTCACAAATGAAAGAACAATTACATGCAAGTTAATTTTGTAATAGAAATAGTACAAAATGATACACTCAGTCTAGTCCTACTCTGCATTTAAAATCTCTTTGCATATTTTATATGTACAACTTGACAAATTAGCAGGTAAGACTAAGATGAAATTTGTGTATTTTTACATAGGTGAAAAACATTAAATGCATTCCCCAGAATACGTGAAAGAAACCAAGTTTCTGCATTTGTTAACTGTGTATCATATAAGCCATGGGATGTCTTCTGTACCTTCCAGTAAATCCTTGCTTCTCTTTGAATTTTGTTCCCACTGAATGTTCTACAACTTAAATATACTTCTACATATGCATGACCATCCCTCTTAATTTGCTAAAATATTCTCGCTCGTGTAACAAATCTTACCAAAATATTTTGAAGCAAACAGCATTCCTCCTTAAAATAGATTTTTAAGCAAAACTAGAAACAGTAACAGGCTATTAATGATACACTCATGAATAACAATATTCTGTAATGCATGAAGAAATAGAGTATCTAATAAGATTGTATTTATACTGAAATGCTATTTCGAGGTGAACAGAGTGACCATATCAATAAATGTCACTGTGAGGTTTTTACTCTCTTAAAGCACTGCACAATGAAAGGGTCTAGCCTTTATCTACATAAATATCCAAGGTAAAGCATCCATTGAGGAAAAAAAATTGTAAGATCAAAACAAAGAAGAAAATCTTTGTGCTAGGCTCATTTGGAGTTGTGAGTTTTTCTTCAGAGTGGTGGTGATGGTGATGTCAGTGTAGCTGCTTAATTTTCCATTCCCATATTCTTCTTTGTTCCAGACAATTCCAGATCTTATTATGAGACAGTGGGGTTTTTTATCCTCATGTGCAAAACTAAAGCTTTGAGCACTCAGTTGCTATGGAAACAAAAAGGAAAGAAGCAGTTTATGTATTTCAAAAGCTGTCAGCCTATATGCTGTGGATTTTGATAGCTAAACCTAAACATTATCTGTCCCTTTTTAAAACCATTGTGATATTTATTACTGTGCATAACTGTTGCTAGGGAAAATAAGGCACCTATTTTGTTTAGCTTGTTTCTCTTCGATTTCATAAACAGTTTGGATTTCAGAACTAATTTTTGTTCTTAATTTTTGGTTAGCAAACCACAATGGAAATAAACATATAGTGAGCTGGCAAACATTGCATCTTTCTCCATGGCTAAAATAAAGCAAATTGCAGTACAGCCATTCAAAGACAGACACGTTGATGAAAGACATATCTTATATACTACACTTACTATTTAAAAATATGTGTTCAGAATAAGAATTTTATGTGAAGAATGCAAAAATGCTGTCTTTTCTGCAAAATACAGTAACTAAATAATTTCTATGTGCTTTTCTAAGCTGTAAAAGAGTAGAGCTGCTGCTACAGAAATTCTGGATATATTCTGAGCTGAGAAAGTCTTTTTTGAGTAATCAGTTTTACTAGATATTAACAGTGTCCATTCTACTGTTGTGCCTTAGGACATTCTGGTGTTCACAATATTAAGGTTCCTATAACAAAGTCTTTTAATCAGAACTTAGTGATCCAGTCAAATGATGTTACACAAGAATACCAACTTTGTACCTTCTCAGTGCACCATGATGAAGGCCTACAGCCATTATAAAACTAATCTTCCCAGAATACATCACAGATCAACACAGTCTGGAAAACAAAGGATTTTTTTGCATGAGGAGGAGAGTAAAATTGCAGCAGAATATTTTTTTCATTTTAGTGCTTTTGCAGGTAACCTTTAGTTTTCTTCACTCCCAGATTCTGATATCATAAACCTGTGATTTTAAAGATAATAATTGAAGTTATTTATCAGTGACAATTATTTTTAAAAATTAAATCTTCTGGACCCATTGCTAAAGTGCGTCCTGTATTACACTAAAACTACATGAAAATTGATATTTTACAATACAAGCAGAGATGTCAGAATTGCTTATCATATAGTTTCATCTGCTTTGCTGTTTAGGAGGAAAATCCAGCTATAGAGATGACTAAAACATAACAATTTTTACTTTTTAATATTCCTATTCAGGAACATTATGTAATATCTACTTATGTAGTCAGGTAACTGATTTCTTGAATTTAAGTCTATTCAGGCTTAGAGACTTATTTTGAACATAAATAAATGCTTATCATGAGCCATACAGCATTTTCATTATGTGTTACTGTAATGTAAAAAGGATGTATTCTTAGATAGTCTAAAGTATTTGACAGTCTAACTCATCTAGACATCATTGACAGACTAAATAATTTTTGAAGGTACTCTGTTTTTAATTGAGTGGATTCAAATTTCAGGCAAAATTCAGTGCTTGTAAAATCCTCATCCTGAATTTCTTGTTTGTGCAAGTAGTGAAACACCAACCTAGCAATGCGGTTTACTGTAATGAGCATTGTGGGAGTTGCTGTATCTTCTTTAAAAAAAATATATTAGCACATAAAAAAATCATGATTCAGGAAGATTATTGGATCCTCACTTGTTTGCTTTGTAATTAATCCACAATATGCTTGGTCAAGACACTTGTGCTAATTGGAGTAAATTAGATGAACTCAACTTTGATGAGACTAGAATTGTATCCACAAGCTCAACCATTGGTTCTGTCACATATTTTCTGCATTATCCTATGGAAACCAAAATCACTCCCTGCTAAAGAAGAAAAGTAATTACTCTTCCCTACTGTGTCCCTTTGCCTAGAGTCAAAGGGCCATCTTCAAGATTGTATTTGTTAATGATTTTTAAACAATTGGGCATTTACATAGAATCATATATAAAGACTATGAAGAATTATGAGAGTCTGAGAGGAAGGTGGTTTGTTTACATATACTATATCCTTTTTAAAAATATTCTACAGGCTTCAGTAGAAATAGGGCACAGACTTCCATATAGTTTCAAATATGTCATAAAAAAAGACAATTTAACCAAATGGTACTTAGACTTTGAGCTAACAGGACAAATCAAAAATCCTCAGAACATAGCCCACATTAAAGTAAAATTTTAAAAAGACTACACAAGGTGTACAGAAAGAGAAACAAAATCTAATTATACATACTAATTGGTCCCTCAACAACTTGAGTTTCTCCCATATATTTCAGACTTCAGTCAAGAGAGTGTTACAAAACCTCTGTGAGAAACAGTGTCCTAAAGAGAATGAGGGAAAAAGCAGCTGAGTTCCTATATTATTTTTAAGGACTGATAGAGCTAATAGCTAGATTAATTAAGCAAAACCAAGTGAATAAAGAACTAGAAAGTGAGCTGTCTCCTAAAATCAGATTTATCAGGAAGCATTTCCTTATAATTTCATTCCAATCCTACCAATAAACAGAAGGGAGTGAAAACAAAAACCAATCACGGCACTGTGGTGTGTTACTCACAAGCTCATAACCGGCAGTAAAATTGAAAGGACAATGTCTGTTGTGTTGAGTAACACAACACTGAGGCCCAGGACAGGCAAGTCTTGCAGTTTGTAACATCTGCCTCAAAAAACCTGAGCCAAAGTAAGCTAATTAGAAAGTTACATATCTTCTTTTATTCCAGGAAACTTGGCTTAAAAAAGCCTACAGGCAGTTCTATGTTTTGAACAGATAAAGTGTATGAACTAGACTATAAAATTATATTTCTGCATCTGGTCTTATTTTAGAAAAATGTAATCATGAGATACTATAGAATGTCATATATACATGCATGCACACTTATGTAGGTGTTTACTAGAAGCTATGTCCTTGATTTAGTGGTAGTCGATTACTTTTATTAAACACTCTAGAAATAACATGTAGAAATATATTACATTTTAAGAAACAAATGATAATTCAAGTGTAGCTTAATGAGTCATGGTTTGACATGACAGCCTTTTCTGGTAAGGGGGAAGGGGCTGTAAAGATGGCTAATTTTCTCATCATCCTACTCCCTTTTTGCTTTTATTCCATTCTGTTTCTTGTAAAATAAACTTTCTTACTTTCCTCTCTAAGTCGAGTACTGGAGTTTGTTTTGCTCAGAATCGTAATTGGCAGTGAGCCCTCCCTGCCCTTGTCTTAATCCACAACAACCTTGCTTATCTTTTTACTCTCATTTTGCTGAGGCCTCCGCCATCCTAATGAGGGTGGGGGTGAATGGAGGCACCAAATGAGAGACTGTCGTGGTGCTTCTTTGCTAGCTAGGCCAAACCACGACACTCTGGTAGGCTCAAAAGTTGAATTATCAGGTAATACACATATTTTGCAGGAGGTCCTTCCTCATATGTTCTTTTTACAAAACTAGCCAAATCATTTCCTTACATCTATCCCTCCCTCCCTTCTCCATTCATTCCTATTGCTTGTCTCTGATACAAGTGCACTAAACTCTCAGAAAGCTTTACTATCTCATCACACAAGCCTTTTCCATTATTATAGATGAGTTTCTGAAAGTGATAAATCATTATTTCCCTTTGTGAAACTATGTTGCTGTACTCTGATATGTTGTTTGATTCAAGCTTTAGGAAGAATAACTGCTAACCTGCCTTTATGAAAGAAGCTAATTTGGGCATGGTACCAATTATGAATCTTAATCGGCTGTTATTGCTGCATCTTTCATGTTACCTGTTTTTTTAGGTTTTGAGGTTTTTTGTTGTTGTTGTTACACCATAAGTTAGACTATATAAATTTGATGATGAGTCAGTCCTATTGTAATTTGACGTGTTCTTTTTGTGACTAAAACTGAAAGATTGAGAAGATAGTTTTAAATTCTTGGTCCTAAAGAATTGTGTTTTAATTTAGTAAGACATAGTTGTTCTCCAAAAGACATATATAGTTACAGAACTGCAAATAATTTGAAAAAGAAAAAAAAAATATCTCTAAGATAGTAAGAGATAGTTAGCACAGCTGGCAAGGTGAAGTTTTTCTATGAAACTCTCCCTCGCTCTTCTAAACACTTACAAAGAGGTCAAGCATATTACTAACATCTGTACATGGCATTGATAATTTGCAGTTGAGAAAGGTGAGACATATACTTGACTCCTGCATTGGTGTATCAGGAATCGTTTACAAGGTAGGAGAACAACAGAAGAAGCAGAAGCAGCAGCAGCATCTGCTGCTTGGTCCTTGTGGTCATCCAATGAGAATAGTAAGAGGTCACTGCCAGAGACATAATATGGGAGTGATGGGGGTATTGGTGTAAAGCACTTTACCTTTCTTTCATTTTATGTAGTGTAATTCACTGAACTATTTCAATTCTAAGCAAAGTAATAAACTTCCACAGAGCTTCAACTCTAAGCTTCATGTGATATACTTACTAAAACTCACCACCACCACCTGCTGTTTCATACAGCTGTGCCATGTAGCAGCTGACCAGTCTTCTGCAGGTACACGTATTTTTACATTGTGAAACATTAGCACATACAGCTGATTGAAAAAGTGAGCTATAGGCTGATGATCTGACCTGTATAAGATATCAAAAGGTACTAAAATTATATATATATTATATATATATAAAAGATTATATATATATATCTTATATATCCCAATTTAGAAACTTTGTATAGTAGTAAATGACGTAGAGTCCTTCTCTCATCTACGTCCAACATACAAGCTGCTTACTATCTCAGGTATTCTGTTCTTACCTGACAGAACAATGTAGTCTCACATTAAGAACTAAATAAGTAGTAAATAATATAGAGAAGTATCAAGGAATTTGCTAATGTTAGTAACTCTTCTGAGATTGCACTATGAAATGTCTGATACTGAAGTGATTCATACATGAGTAACTTGAGTACTTCTGGAAAAAGACCCATTGGTTCATTGCTCTTTGACAGCAGTACATTAAATACCTTCCTGGCAAGATACTACTTCTTCATCTTTCTCTGTGTCATGGTTTAGCAAGGAGTTGCTTTGGCTTGGTAACAGGGGGAGCAGGTTGCAGTGAAGACCCAGTAAAAAGTTTTTGGACTCTCCCCCGGCTCCTGGGTTCAGACCCACTCCCTGGCCCGGCTGGAACAATCTGGCGCCTCTGCGAATAATATTTATATTTAGGGATGGGAATTTGAAGTGCTTGGCAGGAGGTGTAAGGGTGGTGCAAGATCGAGGCAGCCATGCGGACCCCACAGTCAGAGAAGGAGGAAGGAAGAAGGAGCACCAGAGCAGAGACTCCTCTGCAAGCCATGGTGAGAACGCAGGCGCTACCCCTGCAACCTATGGATGGCAACAGCAGAACTGAGAGCCACCAGCAGCTCCGTGTGAGTGCACCCGGACGGGCTAGAGACTGCATGAGGAGGCGACCATGGCACAGGCCATGCTGGAGAGCCTGTGCATCGCAGAGCAGACCCACACGAGCGGCAGAGAGGAGCTGCAACTTTTGGGACAAATGCGCATCCGAGCAGCCCGTGCAGAGCTGCCATGTGTGTGAGGTACCCCACAGACTTGCAGGGAGGACTGGTGCGGAGCGCACCTGCCTTGAGGTTAGACAAACAGCAGAAGTCATCAGGAACGGACTGACTGAAACCCCCACTCCCTGCCCCCCTGGGCTGTTCGGGGGGACAGAGGTAAAAACACTGGGATCAGGGCTCTGAGCCCGGGTAGAGGGGAGGAGCGGGGAACAGGTGGTCTTAAAGGGCTGGTCGGACTCTTCATCTTTGCACCATTCAGTGTTGTTTTGCTTTGGTTATGTGTGGGGGTTTTATGCTTTAGTTGGTATTAAATTATTTTCTGTTTTCTTCCCCAAGCCGAGCAGCCTGGTCTGTTTTGTCCTGCACCTTAAGCAGCAATTAAGCTCTCCCTGCCCTTTAGCAATCCTCAAGTCTTTGGTACTTGACGCTAATTGTGGTCTTTTGTTCCCTGATGGGCCAAAACCATGACACTCTGGGGATGTAAATTGTCATTCCTATTCTCATATCTATCAAAATATCATTTGTTCATGGAAGTGGTGACTCTCATAAACACCAGAGAATAGTCAAAGAAGAGGGCCCAGTACTGTATCTACATTCCCTGGAACAGGATTTATACAGAGTATAGGAAGAAATGAGTTTAGTACAAGATATTGTGAGCTGAGTTCTCTGTCAAGCCAACAACCAAAAATGTCAAAGGGAAACATACGCAAGTCAAAGGAATCAATGTATTTTCCTGTGGTGATAATACAATCAATGTGTTTATAAAAAGCTGCCATAACTCTCATGAGGCAAACAAAACAAGTAATTTAAGTCTCCTTTAAACAGTTGTAAGATACTTGTCTTGATCATTCTATTACAATTCATTCCAAATTCTCTTCCTAAATGTGAAGAACCATGTTTTCACATGACGTTCCGCATGAAGTTTTGCTACATAGAGTATTGTATATCCTTTTAATCATCTATTGCAGGAAGGCATATGCAAATACTATGACTGCATTGTAACTGTTTAGCAAAGTTATTTTTACAAATCTGTAATGCTTTTAAGATGACTTGACTTCTGCTCTTATTTCAGGTAAGTTCTTGGTTAGAGCCAGTATCTTGTCAGAGTGACAATGTAAAATAAACTCAAGGATCTTGTATTGGATGGCCAACTACGGTGAGAAGGCTTCTCATATAATTCCAAAGGGATTTCTCAGTAAAAGGAAAACGTATTTTGCATTATTTTTCTCCTTCTGTTTACCTGCTGCTTACAGTATTTTAAATATAATCCTGGCCCGTTCTATTCTGTGCAGCTACATAATAATTAAAAACAAATACTACAGCAGCAGCTCTCAAATCACTGCATTAAAACTTAAATAATTTAAAAGGTGCACGTCAAGAGGCTGGGGTGGCACTTTTTTTCTGTAGCAACCAGTGACAAATGAGGGGTATTGGACAAAAGCTGGAAAACGAAAAGTTCCACTCAAACATAAGGAAAAACTATTTTACTGTGAGGGTGGCAGAGCCCTGGCACAGGCTGCTCAGAGAGGGTGTGGAGTCTCCTTCTCTGGAGGTTTTAAAAACCCACCTGAAGATGTTCCTGATCTAGGTGGACCTGCTTTAGTAAGGGGGTTGGACTAGATGATGTCTTGGTCATTCTAAGCCTTTTTTACTAAGTTTGTCTCCAGGCAAAGGTTATTCACTTATACTATAATATAGTTACTGTAAGAATTACATAAACCATTTCTATCACATCAATTATTTCCACAAAACTTGTACACATTACTGTAGTGGGGATAAAAGGCAGTGTCTTGTACAGGATTTGGATAACAGGTTTTGCGCAAAAGGCTTACTTTTCACATGTTTAGGAACATTGTTTCACATTCTTCATTTGAAATACAAAATGTTGTGTTTTTTAAAAACCTGCAGGCAAGTGACAGAAATACTTCAACAACAGTATGACTTAATCTCATTAGCTCAAGCCTCTGAAGATGTATGGAATCTGTTTTTAGCATGTCAAAATGTGGTTTGACCACTAATTTTGCTGAAAACGCCTACACAGCTGCAGACCTCTGTGCCTCTGTTGGAATTAATGGGATTCTAATGCAACTAAACAAGATTAGAGTAGAATATTTGAGAGTAAAAAAAATAGTCTCATATTCATGATATTTTTTCATGTTTTTAGTTCCAAGCAACATGAGGATTGAAGATATTCACTAAATTAATTCCCTTTATATTAGGGTTTAATTAATCTAGAATGACGGTTGAGTCTGCTTTCCTAATGTTCCATTGTAAATCATCTGTAAAGCTTCAGTTCACTTGAATTTCAATGCGTTTATGCGCTGCAAAAATGAAAACATTAATCCAGAAATATCACTATGGACTAAATGTAATTCTGTTATATTTTATGCCAAAAGACTCTATGTGCAAGCTTTTAAAAACTGACGGGTAATTTTTAAATCCTTTTAAGTGTGAAATAATGGCATCTTTTACCTTCAAAAAACCAAAAACTCAGACTATAAATTGCGTAGAATTTTATGAATGATTAATATCCTTATTTTGGTTACTTCTAATGTATCAAGAGATATAGTCATCTTTTAGGCTCTGTCCATTTTTTACAAGCTTCATTATCTAAAAGAACAAAAATTATTACAATCATGATTGTGGTTTTGGTCAGCCAATGAGCTGCAACTGATAGTTATTTCCTTCTAATTTCTTTGAAATTCAAGAGCTGAATTGTTTAGGAGAAAAGTTTTCTAAATTATTTTATGCATTATTTACAAATGTCTCAGTCATCTATTCAAGTTGTGCAGTTCGCAAACGGATTTATATCACATAATTTGTGTACTTTTTTAGTTTTCTATACCTCATAATCGCCAGATCTGGCGCTGGTGTTTGTTAGGAAAAACTAGCTGTTGCCAATATAGGTGGATGGGGTGAGTGGACTGATATCTTTCTATTAGCATTTAATCAATTATTATGATACCAAGACATTTTATAATAGATAGGAACCAATCAAGATAAAGGGCAAATTAAAAGATAGACATTTCATGCATGCTTTTGTTGGCAAACATAGTTCTTTGTTTAAAATGTATAAAGCCCTTGAAAATTGTAACTAACACCAGAGCGCAATTGGAGGAGATATTCTTTATGTTGCCCAGCACTGCATAATAAAGAAGTGTGTGCTTACCTGCATTCCTGTGTAGATAAGTTATTTTGAGATTGCTGACCTGTCAACAATTCCACTTTCCGCTATAAACTTTCCTGCAGGCAACCAGTTCTTAGTCAGAGGTGTGAGGCAATGAATTAATGACTGAAAGCAGATTTTCTTTATAAAAAAAGTACCTGCGGACCTAAATGGAGAACACATTAAATTCAAGCCAGTACGTCAGTTTTTAAATGAAGACCATTGTCCAAGGTAATAGAATATGATGTTGATTTAGTTGTAGATAAAGGAAAACACGATTTCATAGGCCCACAGCATGTACAAAATGTCCCCGTCTGAACACTGAAATGTAAAGCATATCTATAATTCGAATTATTATTGTTACTTGACCAATATTAATGTTAATTGATCAGTATCCATAATTCCAATTAGTATTGTTACTATTGACCAGCCTTATCAAATAGTAATGTTACTATGCTTGGAAAAAAAAATGAAAAGCGATCCAGAGTAGCAGTCTTAAGGCATTCTGTCTCTATTGGTGTGACTGTTGAAAAAGGCTAACAAAATCCAAGAGGTTTCATGCATATACTGCACAAATACATTTTCTACTCTTTACTGACCAAGTTAATATTTAAAAAGCAACCAACAAAGAATGAGCTGTTATGTATGAACTTAGAGCAGGCTATTTTGTTCTTGAGTACTTTTCCTCTTGGAAAAATATTTTAAGATCATGTTTGTGTGCAGAGCACATGACCTGCAGAGAGTGAAATTTTCTCTCAAGCATCTCTTCTATGGAATGTAAAAAAGCAATAGGAAACAAGCATCAGTTAGTATTAAAAAAAAAGCACAACAACATTTCATAATAAGACAAGCTACTACTGTTACTGGAGATTAATGGAGTGCTTTTCCCCTAGCTTGCTGTGCCCTGCACAATATGTATCTCTGCATGTTTATTGAGGAGGAACCACATACACACAGTACATTGCATTGCTTAGAGTTGCTCATCACTGCCCTGCTGAATAGGTATGGTATGTTAGGAGAAAAACTTAAATCTTTGAACACTTAAATCACTGTCAAGATTTTAAAATGCAATTCAGCAAAAGCAGTTAAACAACTTGATAAAAAAAATGCAAGATAGAACACCCTGTATGATTTATTGTGATGCTGTCATGGTTTAGGCCCAGCAGGGAACAAAAGACCACGATTAGCCTCAAGTACCGAAGATTTAAGGATTGCTAAAGGGCAGGGAGAGCTTAATTGCCGCTTAAGGTGCAGGACAAAACAGACTAGGCTGCTCGACTTGGGGAAGAAAACAGTCAGTCCGTTCCTGATGGCTTCTGCCATTTGTCTAAACTCAAGGCAGGTGGGCTCCACACCAGTCCTCCTTGCAAGTCCGTGGGGTACTACACACACATAGTAGCCCTGCACGGGCTGCATCGATGCGCATTTTGTCCCAGAAGTCGCTGCTCCTCTCTGCCTCTCATGTGGGTCTGCTCTGCGGTGCACAGGCTGCTGCTGCTGGCTCTCAGTTCTGCCGTTGCCATCCATAGGTTGCAGGGGTACTGCCTGCGGTCTCACCACGGCTTGCAGAGAGGTCTCTGATCTGATGCTCCTTCTTCCTTCCTCCTTCTCCGACTGTGGGGTCCACATGTTCGTCTCCATCTTGTACCACCCTTACACCTCCTGCCAAGCACTTCAAATTTCCGTCCCTAAATAGTGATTGCAGAGGCACCAGATTGGCCCAGGCGGGCCGGAGGTGGGTCTGAACCCAGGAGTCAGGGGAAGAGCTCAAAAAAACTTTTACCAGGTCTTCACTGCAACCCGCTCCCCCATTACCAAGCAAAAGCAACTCCTTGCTAAACCATGACAGATGCTCAGGAGATTCCTGGAAAGGCAGGTTAGGTTGCTTTCCACCACGGAACATAAAATAGACCCCTTTAAGTGAGTGAAAAATAAGTAATTTTCAATATAATGTTCTCAAAATGATCCCTAGTGAGACAAGGTGTTATTTATCCTAATGAGATTTTTAGAGATATTATATTTCTCTTTTAAAACTCTGTTAAGATATTCTTTATCACCTGCATTCTTTATTTACTAGTTCTACTGCCCCTATTTTTATCAGACTCTATTTTCTATAGATAGGAGAAATTAAGGCTATTTCCTTCTTATTAAACTTTCTCAATAATACTTATGCACAAGGTTAGATTCCAAGGCCAGATGCTCGTTTCTCATTTTCCCTTTTCTTCAAGGCAGATCCATAAAAGAGAGATAACAGAATGTTAGTGAGAGGGTTTATGCTTATCAGGTCCCATGATCTGCTTTTTTTGTGTTGTTTAATACTATCCTAGTTTTGTCTAGGATAGAGTTAATACTCGTCTCAGTAGCTAGTATAGGGCTGTGTTTTGGATTTGTGCTGAGAACAATGTTAATAACACAAGAATGCTTTTGGTATTGCTGAATACTTCTTGCACACCATCGAGGTCTTTTCTGCTTCTCACTCTGTCCTGTCAGCAAGTATGCACAAGGAACTGAGAGGGAGCATGGCCAAAAAAGCTGACTCCAACTAGCCACAGGGATATATAATAATAGCTATGTGCTATTCCATACCACATAGTGTTATGCCCAGTGTATAAACCACAGAAGAGTTTGTAGGGAGACACTGATCTCTGCTTGAACATCAGTCAGTGGATGAAGAACAACTGTACACAGAATACTGGCTTTTGTCTACTTAAGCTTCTGTCCATCTGTTAAGTTCACACTGTGCCAAGTCGTAAGTGAAGATGTCTCCCTAAAGCATAGGAGTCAGGCTGTGATTAGCATAGACATGTAATAAATATAGCAATGAAAATGACACCTCTTTTGCAAGATTTTCTTTTGTGCCAGAGCTTAGTATACAAACATTTATTATATGAATTATATAAGATCATACTATACCTATTGACAATTTGACAATTTGACACGGACTTGTCCAATGAAAATACTGGACCAGTCTTACCAAAAGTCCAGATAATTGTGAGAACAGAAACAACAGCTGTCTACTTATGAAACTTTTGTGAGTTCTAATAAAAATCACAATTGAAGCATGTGTTACTAATCATTCAAAGATTTCGTGTTGTGTATGTCTCCCAGTATTATTTTTAACGATAGGTTAAATGTTTACAAAACCCTGTAAATTATTATAAAGAAATGTCCTATCACTTAAGCTCCTAACTAAACATTAAAAGAAGAAAACTGAATTGAACTATTGGACTTAATTCATTGTTTTAATCAGAAGATTTTAGTAAGTACATGAAAATTTTGAATGTACTGCAAAATTGGGAAAAATATATTATAAAGTTCATGAAAGACTGTAAACAAAGAAAAAGTAAAACATGTAAAAATATTATCTGTATTGGACAGTGTTGAATGCATGAATTAAATAAGCTTCTTTGTGTATATGAAGTTGTATGTATTGTGGTAGTTTGACCCTGGCTAGATGCCAGGCGTCCACCACGCCACTTGATCACTCACCTCCTCAGCAAGCCAGANCCCAAGATCGTGCCCACCCACAGCTATTGGTGAAGGTGGAGGAAGGAAGGCTGGAGGGACAGACCTGATGTTATGCGAGCAGTAGTCATAATATTGATATCAACAACAAGCACAGCACTGCAAGAGCTACTTGTGAGTTGTGCCATGCTTTCTGATTGTCATATCATAATTTTTAATGACACTCTAGCTAGGAACTATGTAATAAATACTCTGAATAACAAGGAAAATAGAGGATAATTTCACAGGCAAAACCTACTGTTGTTAAAAAAGAAGTGAATTCTGGATTGAATTTGACTATTTCTTTGGCTGATTGACACATTTTGTTGTGAATATGCAAATATATAATATAATACAATATATGATATATGTGCTACTTAGAAATGTTTTGTAGTTTGGCCCCATTATATAAGACGTGCTTTCTTTTTCTTGCAATGATGTAGTGAGTTCTTTGGTGTCAGTCATATATCTTCATTTTACTAGTTAAGGGATGTTGATGCACCTTTTTGTTTCTTTTTATTTGGTTTGGTTTGTGGTTTTTTGGTGAGGAGGGGTTGACTACTCACTAAATGTCTGGAATTAATGCCTATCTCAAAATCCTTATATGATTTCTGCTGCATCATGAACTATTCATTCCTTAGTCCTGTTTTTGAAACCATGGAGGGTTTCTCATAAATGTAAGCAGAGCTAAGCAGGGTTTATAGTAAATCAGGGGAAACGGATACATGGATGGATACATACTTTGCAAAGTTAAAAGGATTGTATGCGTTGTAAATTGTATACTAACACTGCTAGCAGCCAAGATTCTGTAGTTGTTGAATTGTAGTTGCATAAACTGGCTGTATTAACTCTCAGGACTTTCTGAAAAACTCAAGGTTATGTGAACTAACCTGCAGAATAACTGCTTGTCCAGACTTGATAGCAGATATTAGCAGAGCAAAAAATGACAGTTTGATTCAGAGACAAATACAAGTTAGTCTTGAATGCCTTTAAATGATCTTGAACGTCTTTAAGAAGCTTCAGTGGTGAACATTCTGTCAGTTTAAAAGGTCAGATGTTGCAAGATATCAGCAAAAATGATGCTATAAAGACTACTGGAAGAAAGAATGATTTTGTTATCTTCACTCATTGGTTATATGTTTACTCTGCTGTCCATTCTCATCAATTAGGAATCTTATGGAAATGAGTAAAAGATGTATTGAATGGGTGCACTGATTTCAGGTTTGACGTACCACATTAGAGATGAAGAAGGAAATGTTGAAAAGCATTGGGAGTGCAGTGAATAATTCTGAGTGATGTCAAAATTAAAAACATTATTACTTTTAGCAAACAAATACTACACAGTTAAATACATTTTTAGGTCTAAAATTTTATTAATGCTACCAAAGTCTCTTATGTTATACGATAATATGCAGCAATTACGCTGTTTTTTTTCTATTTCTGAAATGTATGCTTAAAAGCATGCTTCATTCACACAGAAACAGTATTAATCAAGCCTTCCTAGCCGTTATTGAATATGGTAAATATTTGCTATGGTTTATTAATGATCTTGGCTTCTACACATGTAGTGGGTTCACTCCAGCTAGCAGCTGAGTGTCCATGCAGTTGCTTGTTTATTCCTTAGCCACCTACTAAGGAATAAGAAAATAAGAACAGGAGTAAGAAAATTCAGGAGTTGTAACAAAGACAAAGGAATCACTCACCAGATTCTGTCAGAGCTAAAACACACATGGTTAATTTAGAGTTAATGTATTGTCAATAAACATTTAGTTACTGATTCAAGTACAGGCAAACAAAGAAGAAAAACTTTTAAACACTTCGGGCTAGACACTTCTCCTCCTTCCTTCCCAAGCTCAACTTTACTTTAGTCACTGTGTTTGTTATCACCACAGGTCACAATGAGTTTCTTCAGTGATACAATGGCTGCTGCAGGTGTTCAGGATGCTGCTGTTTCTTCCTCAATTTCCTTCTTTATGCTCCAGCACGTGTTATTCACAGCCTACACTGTCTTCAGAGGTATATCTTCCTCTATCCTTCTTTATGACAAACATGGATTAACCATTCTGTCTTTATCAATTTTTACTGTAGAGAACTTTAAAAATACTTTCATTGTTATCTCATTTATTCTTAAATCTGCAAAACTAACAAAATAGTGTAAGAAATCATGGGAAAGAGGAAAGAAAAAATATCTTTTGTTCTGGCTTGTTATACAATGTTGTTTGTTGTCAGTCTCGAGATGGATTCTCAGTGTTCCTTGCAAGAACAGATCAATATGCTATCCATTTAACTTCATTCAGCTCCTACTGGAGAGCTGGGGAACCCGTTAGATTTGATCATCTTATTAATTTTCCCATGTGTTTGTGTTTCCCTCACACCTTCTACAGTAAGGATTTGAGTACAGCTGAGACAATACACAATAAAAAAATCAGGATGACGAATAGTCTCATGTCTGGCCCTTATTATGCTGTTTCAAGGGCATTCAATATCTTGAAACTATCACATTCAGAAAGTTTTGAGATCCATAAATCAGAGCAATCAAAACAAAGTTAGAAAGGAACCTAGTCTATCCCCTATGCCTCCTTTTTCCTTGGTTATTTTATCTGGAACCCAAATCCTGGAAAATCTCGTCACTCTAAATACCCTCTCTGTTAGCTTCCCACCCTACTGTGCCACAGAGCTGTGGTGGAGCACGATATGGCTTACATGTGTTAAGCCTGAGAAAACACACTTCAGTTTTAACCACATATTTGTGGTTTTTAACGAATACCTTAAATATAGCTTAAAATGCAGGAAAGAAATGTAAAATTATGTGCAGTCATTGTTTCTGTATCTAGAACTGCCTGAATGTCAGAATCCAGAGGGTGGTGATCAATGGCAAATAATTGAGTTGGAGGCCTGTGGCTGCTGAATGTAGTATTGAAACAAAATTGTCAGTTTTCAGTTATTCTTGAGCCTCTCTATACAATTGAAGGTAGACTGGAGTAGAATTTCTAAGGTACAGCTAGTGAATGAATGAATTACAACCTTAGAACATGAAAAAAAGAAAAGGAAATCTTCAGACATGATAGTTGGGAATTTCAGCTCTATAATGTGCTCAGATAAGAATTAAAAACATGAACATGCTAAGAAGAGACTTCCCCAAATGCTAGGATATTCACACAAACCACATTTTAAGAGCCAAAATCTCTTTTCACTTAAATTCAAATAATGCATTTAGATTAAATACTCTTTTTGGGAGGATATATGAAAAAGAAGAGTTAAGGATGAGCAAGAATCTGCTGGGACAACTCAGGCAGAAAGCAGTCATCTATGAGAGGTGCAAACGGGCTGGCTTCTTGGGAAGAGTATAGGAACATTGCCAGGGCATGCAGGGGTGCAACTAGGAGTGCTAGAGCCCTTCTAGAATTAAATTTAGCCAAGGAAGTTAAGGGTGATAAGAAGGATTTTTTCAGATACATCAGCAGTAAAAGGAAGATGAGGGGGAATGTGGGCCCACTGCTAAACACAGAGGGTGCCCTGGTGACTGAGGATGCATAGAAGGCCAAAGTACTGAATGCCTTCTTTGCTTCAGTCTTTACGGTCAAGGCTGGCCCTCAGGAAGCCCAGTCCAGCAAGGATAATAGGATGGCCTGGACAGCAGAGGACTTGCCCTGGGTGGAAGAGGAAGAGGTTAAAGCTTGTTGGCCAAGTTTAAGGCTCGTAAGTCAATGCGTCCTGATGGAATGCATCCTAGAGTGCCAAGGGAGCTGGCTGATGTGCTTGCTAAGCCTCTCTCCATCATTTTTGAACTATCGTGGAGGACAGAAGAGGTGTCTGAGGACTGGAGAAAGGCCAATGTCACTCCAGTCTTCAAAAAGGGCAAGAAGGATGACCCAGGGAATTACAGGCCAGTTGACCTCACCTCCATCCCTGGAAAGGTGATAGAACAACTCATCCTGAATGTTGTCACTAACCATATGAAGGAAAAGATGGTTATNATGAGGGGATAGAGTTTGCTGATGACACTTAACTGGGAGGACTGGCTGATGTAGCAGAAGGCTGTGCTGCGATTCAGCAGGATCTTGACTGGTTTCAGAGTTGGGCAGAGAGGAACCTCGTGATGTTCAACAAGGACAAGTGCAGAGTCCTGCATCTGGGAAGGAACAACCCTGTGCACCAGTACAGCTGGGGATCAAACTGCTGAAAAGCTGCTCTGCAGAGAGACACCTGGGAGTCCTGACTGATAATAAGCTAAGCATGAGCCACCAATATGCTCTCATGGCCAAGAAGGCCAATGGCATCCTGGGATGCATCAAGAAGAGTGTGGCCAGCAGGTCAAGGGAGGTTCTTCTCCTCCTCTACTCTGCCCTGGTGAGGCCTCATCTGGAGTCCTGTGTCCAGTTCTGGGCTGCTCAGCTCAAGAGGGATAGGGAACTTCTGGAGAGAGCCCAGTGCAGGGCCACCAAGCTGATCAGGGTACTGGAACATCTTTCATATGAAGAAAGTCTGCGGGAAATGGAGGAGACTGAAAGGAGATCTTCTTAACATTTACAAATATCTGAATGGTGGGTGTCAGGAGGTAGGGGCAGCCCTTTTTTCTATGGTATCTAGCAACAGGACAAAGGGTAATGGGATAAAGCTGCAACACAAAAATTCCACTTAAATATAAGAAAAAGCTATTTTACTGTGAGGGTGACAGAGCACTGGAACAGGTTGCCCAGAGCGGTTGTGTAGTCTCCTTCCTTGGAGGTCTTCAAGACCTGCCTGGACATGTTCCTATGCCACCTGATCTAGGTGAACCTGCTTCTGCAGGGGGCTTGGACTTGATGACCTCTAGAGGTCCCTTCCAACCCTACCATTCTATGATTCTATGAAACCACAGTATTCTCTCAATAGAAAACTCAAAGATAGTCTGAGTCACACTCAGATCTAATTTATCTCAAACTTTTCCTTTGCATCCAATTACTCAGTAGTAATGTACTATATACATTAATCAGTATTAGATTTATGTACACAGAGAACAAACTGTAATATCATGCAAGGAAAACACTGCAAATATTGCATGTACTTCTCCTCGCTAAACAGACCATTCAGTTCACTAGCAAGCTAAATAATATTCTTCTGTTAGACACGCAGGACCTGACAAGTGAGAAAACTCCCTCTTCAATATACACCTATATCTTCCACACAGAGGTATGGTCAATTGTGATGCAGATTAGGATTTTCCTAAGAATGTACTCCACAATGAAGAGGGCAGCATGGAAATTACTAGTAATGCTAGGAGTATTTTTGTAAAAAATATAGAATAAATTATACCTTCTGGAACAATTTTTGTAACTCCAACAGATTTAGCATATGCTCAAATAAAAATACATTCTCCATGTCAACAGTGCAATACTGACTCTTGCTCGCCATTTTTTTCTACCTGCACCTGGATAGAAATGTGAGATATACAGTCATAAAACAGACTAAATAAATATCTTCTATATTTAGGCTTGGTGTTAGGATAGATCATGTCCTGCCATTATCACCCAAGCAACACTCCAGACAAACAATTTTTTGTTTTGCTGATTAAGAATGCTAGGGAAAAATAGACACTTTCTACTGCAAAAATATTTTGTTTTATTGCAATCTTGTAGACATGGTTTATCTGAGTGGAATATAGCAAGCATTTACAATCTTTTTTACATTTTACTAACTCTCATAATTGATTAATTACAACTTATTAGAATAATATTAGGGCTTCTGAGGAACTTTTCTCTTCACAATCTCATTAGCTTATTTAGAGATATGGCAAGAATTTTGAAAATGAAAGAACAGTAGATGACTCAAGAAAAGTCCATGTGACTCAATGCCCTTTGTTAAGGAGAATAAATCGCCTGTTATTACAGAAGAGCTAGAGACTACAGAATTGTGCTGCATAACAGAGACAAAGATATGAGCTACAGAACTTAGATGGGAAAAAATTCTTAGCACTGAAAATAAAAATCCTCTAATCTTTCTTCAAATCACGACAAATGACACTTGAAGGTTTCCCAGTGTTATTGAAAAAGCACAACTGAACATCTCAGCAAAGTCATAGCTCAGATGCATTCACTTGATCCTTCAGGGAACAGAGCAAAGTGAACAAGATAATTAAATCAAAAGATGTATCCAGGACAGTTGTTATTTAAATTGTGTGCATATCTGCTGAGACAAAGAATTAATGGGTGTAGTCTCTAAGAGCAATTGGCATTGCATCTCTTTGGGGTTTGAAAGTGGTTCATCTGAGAAGAGAAACTGTAAAGCAAAAGAACCAAGGACAAGACTGAGAAAGAGACCAAAGGGATTCTTATGCATTTTTAATATGTAGAGGGAGGTAATAAAAATTATAACAACAGCCAATCCAATACAAATAGGTAAGAAGGAAGGAAATAAGAAGATAAATAGTACTCATATTGATCAAAATAATGATCAGGTGGCTCTCACTATGCCTCATGTTATTAGGAGACTTAGTGTGATCTAAAAGAATTATCACAATATTTGTACTCTACAATGTAAAGAATTTGGCCAATGAAATGAGAAATTTGAATTTATAGTGCAGAGTGTGAAATTAAATACTATGAAGTGCTGTGATGGAAATAAGAGAGATTGGTAGCTGTAAATGGTTCACATAAGTAAAAGCCACGTGATACAGGAGGGGGGAAAAAAAAGGTGTATCAGAATATTATTCTTTTATCTATACATAAGAAGAGATAACATGGGCAAAATGTCTGCTTGATTAAAATTCTCTTTGAAAAGGCATGATATTACCCTATTGAAAATGTTATCTCGTGGAAATAACAAAAAAGTTACCTAAATTGATTTGTCAAAAAATATAATGGAAAAAATAACCACATGTCTCTAAGAGAACTGAAAATCTGAGTATTTATTTAGACCTAACACTGCAGGTAATAAATGAAGTAAAAAGTTGCCATGCAATAACCTAGCAACCTAAGACTATAGTGAAGGAGGTTGGATCAGAATATCTTGTGGAAAGATTTTTTTTCTGTTGCTTAACTATTAAAATGCAGAGTTGCATAAAAGAAGGTGAAAAGACAATAAAAATTATATCTGAAAGTCCTCAAGGATGGTTAGTCACACAAGAATCAAGATTGCATAAGCCCAGATCCTGGAATAGTGCAGGTACTTAGGCAACAAGTCAAAGATGATGATAATTGAGGACTAGCAGTTCAGTGGATCACTCCTGACCATTATCTGCCCATAGATACAGCTAAGGTACTGATTAGGCTTCATGAAAGACTGTTACCTTGTTGAATCATGTCAGCATAATTATGCTACTTCAGCCATCATTTCCCCGTATACAGTCTGGACAAAGACAATTTAAATGCATTTCCTATAAATGGGCAATTTTCATACATAGTGGACAGTCTTGAACATTTAAAGTTCCACATACTAGTGAACAGATAGTTTTAGCATGGATTTACAATTTTTTGCTTGTTGGAGAGGTTTGCTGAATATTTTAGAATTTAGACTCTTATTAACTATAAGTGTTCATTAGTATACAGCAAGAGAGAGAAAAAGTGAATGCATATGTCTTATAGAATCATAGAATGGTAGGGTTGGAAGGGACTTTTAGAGATCATCTAGTCCAACTCCCCTGCAGAAGAGATGTATTTATTAACATTACTCTTAAACCTTTTTTCCTTTTATGCTTTGTATTTTCTTAATTTTTCTGTTTAGTAAAGGGACAATATGTCTTTGTGTTTATGTGTATATGTGTACAAATACATCATTCGACAATTTAGATTTGGATAAAAATTAAGCAATATAAAGCATTTTCAGTAGCAGAAGCACTGACCAATTATAAATAACTTTATTTCACTCTAAACTGTCAAAAGCAACAATACATCTGGCAAATATTTGAGAGAGAAATGGTATGTATCACTTGGATTTTGCATACTACAGGCAGTTACCTTACTCTCAGGATAAGAACATAAAACAAAACAAGTGAAGGATTACACTACAGCTCATTCTTTCTGTGCTTATGATCTAATATGTGTTGTTTCTTATGATTGATAAAGTAGCTGATCAGGTATACAATCAATTCTTATGTCTCTATCAAAGTTATCACACCCAATGCTTTATGGAATTAATGATCAAACAAAAGGCCCAATTCTCAAAAATCCTGGGCTATTTACATAAATGAGAGAAGGGACGTGAATGGGAAATACCAATATCAGTTCAAAATAGAACACCTAGTGTATGAGTATCCTAAAATCAAATAAAAACCAGAAAAGTATAGTGGTGTTTCATTTTTATTCAGTATTGTATAGCTAATGTTGTCTGAAGTACTGTCTTGAGCTTTCACAAATATAATATAATAAAACTTACATGTAACGTATAACATTTTATTATAATGAAATGTAGAAAGGAACGTATGTTAATTTACACCAGGGTTACTGATAACATCAAACAGAAAAAAGTGCATATTTCTGAATGATTCATCCACTTGGATGTCAGGGTTTACTCCGGTTATACATGTTTCTGTCAACTTAAGAAACACAGGTTCTTATAACCAGGGGAATGAAGTCAGACTTTAAAGTCACACTAGGAAGACTCTTTCAGTGATTTGGCCTTGAATCAGATTTACATTAATGCATTTATATTGACATGCTTCTACAAATTAAGCCTCTAAATATTGCAATAGCTTAGCATCTCTTCACCACACCTTCTCCTCATATCCATATGTAATCATAGACCCTGAGAATGCTAGCAGCTGGAAGAGACCTTTAGAGATCATCTAGTCCAATCCCCCTGCCAAAGGAGGTCCATTTAGATCACATAGGAATGCATCCAAGTGGATTTTGAAGACCTCCAGAGAAGAATACTCCAGAACCTCCATGGGTTTTTCAGTTCTCAATGTGCAGAGATATTTATTTGGGCAATATGTAATATCTGCATTGTTTTGGTAATTGTTTTAATATTTTTCTCTTTCCTATTCCTTATACATTCTAATGACTAACCTTCTGCCCTAGTGAGGACTCATCTGGAGTCCTGTGTCCAGTTCTGGACTCCTCAGCTCAAGAAGGACAGAGAATTTCTGGAGAGTCCAGAGCAGGGCCACCAAGATGATGAGGGCACTTGGGCATCTTATGAGGAAAGGCTGCAGAAACTGGGGCTTTTTAGCCTAGAGAAGAGGAGACTGAGGGGGGAATCTTATTAATACTTACAAATATCTAAATGGTGGGTGTCAGGAGGTAGGGGCAGCTCTTTTTTCTATTGTATCTAGCAACAGGACAAGGGGTAATGGGATGAAGCTGGAGCACAAAAAGTTCCATTTAAGCATAAGAAAAACTATTTCACTGTGAAGGTAACAGAGTCCTGGGACAGGCTGCCCAGGGAGGCTGTGTAGTCTCCTTCCTTGGAGGTCTTCAAGACCCACCTGGACACGTTCCTATGTGACCTGATCTAGGTGGACCTGCTTCTGCAGGGGGGTTTGGACTAGATGATCTCTAAAGGTCCCTTCCAATCCTTACCATTCTGTGATTCTATGATTCTGAGCCAATTAAAGATCTGATAGGTAATATATTTTTCTACTTGATGGTCTTCTATCTACATTCTGTTCAAAAATTGAGCTAGGAAAACAAAATGCTGCCCTTACAATATTGCAATATTGCAGTATTCCAGAGGTAAAAGTAAGTCATTCTTGTTCATTCATTCTTTTGCTTGAAAATCCAGACACACAAAAATTATCACATTGGATCCGATCTTTGGGGAATTCAGCTGTAGATCTTGATTCCCAACAAAGACAACTATCAGGTACTAGATGTGAGAGAAAGCTTACAGATGAGACAACTTATAGTTGCTGGGAAAAAAAAATAAAAACCTAAATATTTTGATAGCTAAGCCCTTAATAATTCAGTTTTTATGCCTTTAAAAACAGACATGGTAAATATATAATACATCTGTTAGTCTTGCTATACTCATGGATAACATTTGACAGTGAGTGCAGCAGGTGAATTATTCACTGCATGAAAATATTAACTCACAGTCATTTAGTCATTGAATTTAGTATTGTCAGTTTCACTGAATTTCACCTCATAGTAATCTTTCTTTTCTGTCTTTTCCAAATTGAACACTAGATTCTCCTATCAGAAACTGGCTGGGTTTTGTTACAGCCTCTCCAAAAGACCTCTTTTAGGAATGTTACCTATGAGATACACAAATTGTATATACAGTTTCATAGCATTCAGCTGTTCTGTAGACTTGATTTGTATCTGTTGTGGTTTAGGCCCACCAGGGAACAAAAGACCACAATTAGCCTCAGGTATCAAAGACCTGAGGATTGCCAAAGGGCAGGGAGAGCTTAATTGCTGCTTAAGGTCCTGGACAAAACAGACCAGGCTACTGGGCTTGGGGAAGAAAACAGAAAATAATTTAATGCAACACCAACTAAAACATAACCATTGTGATAAATGATTTAGTCTCAAACAGGATTCCAATTAAATTTACAATTTATTAAGCAAATAGAGACAAGTAAACAGGGCTAGATGCGCCGGGAGTCTCTGCTCAACCAAAACACACACCATACAGCTCCTGATTTCAGTTTATATTTTACTAGGCTAATACATATTCATAGCCATTTCCTACACATGCACCCAATAGACCTCCTCTGCCCAGCATCATGTGAACAGCAACAAAACCGGTTTAAGCTAGTAATAAACATTTAACCAAATTGTGCTGAGTCATGCTGACAGACAGGTTGCAAACATCATACTATTACTAAAAGGACTAGGTAACCACTGAAGAAAAAGAAAAAAAAAATGGGACCCTTGCAAAAAGTGGGAACTTTATACATATCATCCTGCTTCTATGACGCCTGCAGTTATACAAGGACAAACAGAATGATCAAAGATCGCATTTCAGCCCGAGGCCCAGCATTGCTTCACATTGACACAAATCGGGTGAACACATTTCACAACCATAAAACCTCTCTGCTCTGACATGCATTCATCCCAAAAGCTGCAGCTCCATTCTGCCTCTTGTGTGGATCTGCTCTGTGGCCTGCAGGCTTTCCAGCATGTCCTGTGCCATGGCTGCCTCCTCACACAGTCTCCTGTCCATCTGCGTGCACTCACACGGAGCTGCTGGTGGCTCTCCTTCCTGCCGTTGCCCTCCATGGGTTGCAGGGGTACAGCCTGCATTCTCACCATGGCTTGCAGAGAGGTCTCTAGTCTGATGCTCCTCCTTCCTTCCTCCCTCCTTCTCTGACTGTGGGGTCTGCATGGCCACCTCCATCACTCTTACACCGCCCACAAGCACTTCAAATTCTGGTCCCTAAATAGTGATCACAGAGGCACCAGACTGGCCCAGCCGGGCCGGAGGTTGGTCTGAACCCAGGAGCTGGGGGAGAGTCCAAGAGCTTCATTGCAACTCCCTCTCCCTGTTACCAAGCAAAAGCTGATCTTTGCTAAACCATGACAGTATCCATCCAATGTAATTAAAGTACTTGTTGTGTTCTTTTGAGATATTCAGTGGTCTATATTTTTACACTGTCTCTTCCCCAACCCCAAACCTATTTTATTTCTTCAGATAAATCTTAAAAAGAAAAGATAGAAAGAAATTATCTCTAAAGCAGATTAGTATGCAGACAGAAGAAAGCTCATATTCAATTTGAATTTCCCTTTAACCAATTTAGAATTTAAAAGAAAATTCTCTCTCTAAAGGAACTGGACTTTCATTAAGTAGAGTAAATAATCTTCCAGTGTCTCTGATTTAACCCACACTAACAGAGAAAGAACAACTTAAACTTTGTTCTTAATATGGCACTCTTTTAACACTGGCTCATTGCTCTCTTTATTTTCTTTAACTGTCTTAAATCTATAAAGTATATTAAAATTTAATACCTACTTTTAATGGTGTGGAAGTTCTGGTTCTGTTTCTATAAAACAGAAAATAGTTTCCCATAGATAACACCCAGACATAGATTTTATTAGTTTCCACTGATGTATATGCAAGTCTGAATAGATGAGACTGAGACAAGAATACATTAGATATACCCTCTGAGAAACAAAACTCTAAGTGTTTTAAAGGGACATTTGAAAATTGAACATAAGTATGAGTCTCCAATAGACTATAACTGATTAACGAGGATATTAAGCCTTATTTTTCCAGAAACTTACTGAAGGTTGTAGGTATTAAATTTAAAAATGCTTATTTTTTTCTTAAAGCATGTGAATAATATTTTAAAAACCTCCCACTATACCCTGTGTTCTTTCCAGATTGTGCCCAGTTTAGTCTAACTGAAAAGGTGATTTCTCATTAAAAGCAAAAGAGGATAAGAGAATGGCAATAATAATGGAATACTTTTTGTAAGGTCTGATTGACTTGTGATTTTTCTTCTTTGAGAGTTTACTGATTTTGAAGTAAAAGACTGTTCATTCAGCAGAAAAGAGAAGCTTTGTTATTTCTACACAATATTCAAATCTATTGAGTATTTTTGACAAATAATAAATGCCAGGAAATTCAACAGTAAAACTGGCAGGAGAAAGGGAAATGACTTTTCACATTCAAATAAATTTGAGTAATTTGAAAAATTACAGGACAAAAACTATTGAGTATAAAATAAACACTTAACTCTCAGAGTTGCACACTACTTACTTTTTAGAGACATCAAATTAAAAAACTGTATCTAACTTGAAGTCATCTCTTCTTCATTAAAGAGTAAAAATAGGTATTAGAATTTGGTGAAGGACTGACTTTATCACTCAGTAGCTGTGTTCTATAATATTTAAAGTCTCTCATAAGCTTTTTCTTGATAGAAAGTATGAATCCAGTTTTGGTAATAGTATGCTTAGCATTATTGACTCAGGCTTTTTACATTCCCCGTCATTTGGCATTCTAAAGGCCAAATGTCCTATCATCTCCTCTCGTTCTGAATCTGAGAATGTAATTGGATATCATGTGTTCATCTGGAGAGAATTTCAACATACTCCACTGTAGTTTCAGGGAGTCCAGATCCAAATGTACTGAGATATGTTAAGACACATCCCACAGTACACACATCATTATGCACTCAACCTGGGCTGCAGTCAGCATAGCTGTGGCTTCCACTACAGAAGAACTATACACACAGTTGCTGCTAGTGTCTTATTTCACCACTACAGGGTCAAAGTGGAGAACTGTTCACGTGGATCAAATTAGTTAGTCCAATTTTTCACGGAACCTCGGCTCTGGATTTACTGCTCCAATACCATTGGCCAAGAGACAAGTTGATAGCTGTGACCTTTTTCAAACAGAAGTGTTAATACTTGTGCTGAATCTGTAAATCGTGGCATGCCTGCATACAAACATAGCATTCTCATTATCCCTTGACAGCTGCTGAACTGAGTTTGATGCATTCCTTTGGTTTTTTTCTTCCTTCATCCTATCACTTATTTCAGAACAAGTAAAAGCACTACTCATAGAGAACATGAAAGGCCCACAAATGAAAGCAATTTAGGAAAAAAAAAAAAAAGATATCAACATTTTAACCTTTATTTGGACAAGAAATGTAGCCTATTACAGATTTCTGCATTGGTCACAGTCTTTTTTAACTCATTCAACTCTGCAGCAAAACTAACTGGTAAGGAGACAGGTGGAATACAATTTTATATAATTGACACAGAGATGCTTCACTCCTAGTCCAGATTCTAGTATAATAAGTGCTTGGAAGACAGATTCATTCCCAGCATCTCTTTTCATCAATCCTATTAATACTCTACTACAGGTTGGTCTGGTTTCCCAGTCCTCCTTCCAAATGTGCCTCACTCTTCATGTAAAATTCACTTTACAATGAAGTGAATTCCTCCCTAAGAACAGAGAACTCAAAAAATTGTTAATACCAATTGCTACTGGGCACTCCAGTAATGAAGCAATTCTATCAGAATGAAGGAATCCACAATGAATTAAATTCCTGACTATTTTAAAGAGTCAACAGTTATGGGAAACCAGTGCA
Organism: Urocolius indicus; assembly: GCA_013401255.1. Classification (NCBI taxonomy): domain Eukaryota; kingdom Metazoa; phylum Chordata; class Aves; order Coliiformes; family Coliidae; genus Urocolius; species Urocolius indicus. The sequence continues at coordinate 98,525 of WBNH01005910.1, forward strand.
GACCTGAGAAAATATGGGGTACAAGCAAAATAATTCTGCAGAGAAGACATAGGCATCAACAAGTCACTAAGATCAGACAATTATTCAATAGTTCTTAAGATAGAGAAACTGAAAAGAGAACTGTTGAAAACTTTGCAATATTACATGCATATCCATTCTGTACAATAAGTAAGTACAACTAAGAATCAGTTCACTTACTGTGAAGTGACACTGTGACCTTTCAGTCAGAAATTTCTTTTGAAGGACTTTTAAAAGCTAGAAAAGTCAATGGTGGCATTCAGTCAGGCATTTGAAGGCTTAACTAGTTTTAATCTTCCTTCTTAAGTCATGTTTGATGTGACCATGGCCTTATCACAATCTACAAGTTGGAGAAATTCCACAGTGAGAAATGCAAGACTGATAACTCATCCTTCTGATTGTATAGGTTTAGGAAGAATATGTGCAGTGTCAATAGCAAAGTCTATTAAATTCATGGACAAATGACACCAACTATTCTGCAAAATGGAATACTTCAAATAACTAAATTCTGAGCCCTTTCTTGTTTATCTATCATTAGTCGTTTATGTGGTTTGTAGTAGTCACTTTATGTAGAGGGTTACCTCACCTAAATGGGCATCTGCATTTTTTATCATTATGTCCTTCAAATTAATGACTGTACCACACTAACAAAGCTAAGAAATTTCAACATTTTTTAAAAAATTATATCTTTGCCACTTCAAATTGGTCAAAAAGTATAACGCCACATTTAGTGAAAAATTAAATATTCAGCTTTATTTACAACCAAATTAAGCAAGAATAAAATTAAAATATTATTAGTGACAATAAATTATTCTTAGTTGTCTTTTTTTTTTTTACAGAACAGGGTTAGAAACAAAGAAAGTGATAGGCAGACTACCTTCTTGCCTTTTTTACCTGCAAACTTTCCTGGTTGTTTGTCAGAACACTAGTCATTCTGAGTCACAGATGTTTCAGTGCCTTTTTAGAGGTCTTTTACTACATGATTTTCTCTAAATTGCCATTTCATTTGTATAGGCAGAAATTCATTGCTTGGTTGTTGATTTGGAAAGCAAAAAGAGCAGAGGAATAGATCTTTGTACCAAATGTCTCTTGTACAAGTAACTTCCTCTACTGGGCCACATTATAATAGTTTACTCCTGGAGTTTAACACTGTGAAAAATAAAAACATAGGAAGAGGTATATGCTTTACTTGTTTGCAGTGGTCTGTAGTGGTGTGAGCTGGTTAGGAAAGTCCACTGAGTTCCAATCACTTACACAAAGGCTCTAGAGAAGAATTTTAGAATACAGCTGAGCTATAAACTTTGTACAGAAAGAAAGTATTGTTTCCCATAGCACAAACCACTAGCAAAACAGAATCTGGTTAGTTCTCTTTGGGCAAAAGCAAGTAGTCTACAACTTCTGCATTTTACATAAAGATGTGAAGAAATATTCTTAATTCATTAAATTTACTGGTGAGCATTGGCCCTGACAAACACCAACCTCAGATCTGAAGAAAAATTGAACATTGGTTGGAGGCTTACCAATTAAGTTTACTAATGCATAGATCATGGTTCCTGATATTTAGACCTTGCTCAAAATGGCCCTATTAGCTCACTCTTAATTTGTATTCAAAATATTTGTCACATGCTCAAAACAAGAAGTCCATTTTATTTTGCAAATGTAAAAAAATAACTTATTTACACCAGAGAAACCAGAGATAGTGTAATCACACATTTTGCACAGATATTCTCTTATTCTTGTGCTATTTGCATTCCTGAAGCCAGTTATTATCTAACAGGGAACATGAAAGAATACCAGAAACAAGTAGTTAAGAATTAAATAGTTGGAGAATGTCAAACCAAAACCTTTCAAAGCATGCAGTGCAAAGAGCTAGAAAATGATGACTGTGACGTTCTGTGATGCAGGACAGAGCAACCTCTTATGGGCTGGTTTGTCATCACTGACTATTTTATGTAGCTGTTCTAAGAGATATAAAGGTAGTAGAGATTTTGGGTGGGTGTTTTTGAGGAATGGTGATGTCAGTTTAAATGGATAGGAGGGGTGTTCACCTTATCTTTTTATCTGGCCTACCGAAAGCCTGCTGTTTCACTACAGAATAAATACATGCATAAAGCTCCATAAGGGAAGCCGAATGGTGAGATGTTAATCAAACAAATGGTAACTAAGAAGAGTTACTATGACTGAAGCTCTACTAAAGCCAAAGAAAAAAACTTCCTTCTTTTCAGTGTTGTCAGAAAATGTAAAAGATGAGAATTACTTGATCGCTTACAAGCTTCAACTTGAAATTCCTTCTCATTTGGTTACTTTTTGTTACAAACACTTTGTACTGGCTATGGCCATAGACTATAGAAGCACTGAAGCAGAATGTTAAAGAAACAAAATTAAATCAATCTTTATAGGAGATACTGCAGAGTTCACAATTTAATATCCTTTGGCTGCAGAATATACAGAAACTGAGCCCATTCTGTATATAGGTAGCAACGATTTGAAGAAAGACAACTATCAGATTGTCAGCTTCATTCCTATAGAACAAAAAGAAAACATGATCCTCTCTCTAGATTTATTTAACATATTTTTGTAACATTTAATGTGAAAAAAGTCTTCAACATCTTCAAAATCAGAGTTTGTTTCGATTTTAAATGAATTAGTTTGTATCATGGAAATGGTACAAATATTACAGTGGCGAGTGGCAAGGGAATTAACAGCTTTTTGGTTTATATACAAACATGCAACACAAAAAAAAAGACATTTTAAACTATTCACAGAGGAACATCAAGAATGAGCATAACACCTGCACACAAGATAAAGCTGCTTAGAGATGTGGTGGTTGAGGGCAGGCTTGACTGCAGTGACCATGAGATGGTAGAATTTGGCATTCTGGCAACAAGGAGACTAACAGGATCTCAACACTGGACTTCAGAAGAACAGACTCTGACATACCCAAGGATTTGTTTGGAAGCTATGAAATATGGTTCTGGAGAGAAGAAAGTCCAAAAAAGCTGGAGCATTTTCCAGGATCAACATGTCAAGTTCAAAAGTGAGCCATGTCCATATGCAGAAAGTAAAAAAAAAAAAAAAAAAAAGCATCAAGAAGACTGCATGGATGAACAAGGTGCTCCCAACAAGACTCAGGAAGAACCACACAAGCAGTGGAAGCATAATTTTGTGACCTAGGACAAATACATATCCAAGTATGCAAGGAAGGTGCAGGACAGACTTAGGAAAACCAAAGGCACCTGGGCCTGAACCTAAAAAGGTGCATGAAGGGCAAAAATAAGTTTGGTTGCTACATTTCCACCAGCATCAAAATGAAGACTAGGAAAAGTATGAATATACTACTGGTGCTAAAAGACCTGGTAAAGGTCATGTTACTTCTCTTAATCTTTGCTAGTCAGCCCGTCCTTCTGGAATCCCAGATCTCTGAAAGCAGTGGGAAAGTCCAGAGAAAGAAAGAGAACAAGTTCAAAAAAATTAGACACATAAAAGTCTGCTAGCCCACTCAATAATCTTTGAAAGGCAATCACAGCTATTGAGAGAGGTTCCTGAGGATCAGAATAAAGCAAATGTCACTCCCATCTTCAAGAAAGACAAAAAGCAGCCAGGACACTACAGGCCAGTTAGCCTCACCTGGAAAAGTTATGGGGCAAATAATTATGAAAGCCAAACATACAAAGGACAAGAAGGTGATTGGCAGTTGTCACTCATGAAGGAGAAATCACACCTGACCAGCTGTCTGAGGTGAGATGATGACTGGATGAGAGGACAGCTGAGTGTTCTCATGGGCAAACTGATGAAGGATTGGCTAGAAAAATATGCAGTGAGGAGGGATGGAAATTTGGTTGAATTGCCTGGCTTAAAGGCTGCATGAGCAGCAGTCTTGCTGTAGGCCAGTCAGTATTGTTATGTCCTGTAAAATTCATATTTTTAGAATTACAGCATAAACAATAAAACAAATTGTCTGTGTAAACATTGTATTCTTATGTCATTTCTAAAATGCCTGTGATTTTCCCTAAGATTAGTATCAACTGATACAAATTTATTCTATTTTTCACAAGTGTAATAAAATGGCACAGGTTAGTGCCCCTTCCATATTCCCATAAAATAATGTGTAATTCTACCAGACCAGGAAAATTAAATCAATCTGGTAGGAATTGAAGTCAAGTGATCTGAGTTCCACTGAAGTTTTTGAAGTCTACTGTTGCACAGAAAATAAAAGCATTCTTTAAAGGATTAAGGAGTGTGTTTAAATTACATGAATAAAAGCTCTATCTTGTTACATTTTTAAGAATTTTTTACGGAAATAGAAACTTAATTCTACTCTTAATTTTGTTGGCAAAAGGAAGGAGGAAAACACAATAAGTAAAATGGGACCTTTTCAAGTAAATATCAATTCAAAGAATGTGACTGTAGATTATTTTAGTATGTCATTAAACAAAGATGCTCAGACTTGGATTCCATCTGATAATTCCATCTGAAGTTAAATATCAGTTGGTAACAATCTTTTTGCAGTAAATTGAAAGAGAATGTGAAATAACATTTTGTAGGTATTTGTGACTATAAGCCTGCACTTTGCTAAGACAGGTCTGATACAAAGAAACACAGGCTTCTGGATATGGGGCTGAATCAAATCTCTGGGCTTAAACCTAAATGTAGGTGCTCTGCTTTTGATTCCAATGCCCACAATTTATGCTCTAATAGAAGAATTTTTCATGTGAAGCTCAATAGAGATAACGTGAAATATACCATCTGATCTGATCATGCCCCACAGATAAAAGTGTGAAGAGTTGAAAAAATGAGATTAAATTTATGTCCATTTTTATAGGATTCTGAAGAAAGCAAACCAGTTTTTAAGGACGTGACTTAATTATGAAAGTAACAGTGAAAGCTGTATATCTTGAGAATCCCTGTGTGACTAAGAAACAGATGAAGACATTTTAAAAAGAGAAATAAAAGAGTAAGGACAAATTAAACTTGATCTTTCCGTCTTCTGCCTTCAGGTTTACAATTTCAGCTCCTATAGTTGAGAAGGAAACTTCTTAAATAACAGGAATATTATAAAAATATTACCTCAAACAAAACATTTTGTGGCAGTTTGCAAATCTGAAAAATATCTGAATTGAAAAAACAAACATTTTCTAAAACTTAGTAGTAAGAGTGAAAAATCTAAGAGAATGTAGAACAATCACCATAGGAAGTGAAAAACAATTATTTTAACAAAACCTTTACATATTTGTTATCATTAAAGAAATCACCACTCAGTCTCCTTTTCTCCAAGCTAAAGACCCTCAGCTCTCTCAGCCTTTATCGTAAGGGAGATGCTCCACTCAATTTTCTTTGTGTCCCTGCCCTGAATACTCTTCAACAGGTCCTCGTTCTTCTTGAACTGGAGTCCCCAACTGTATTCAGTCACAATATTCAAACTCAGGAGGGCAGAGTAGAGGTGGAGGAGAACCTCTCTCAACTTACTGCCCACAACCCTTCTAGTACACCCCAGGATGCCATTGGCCTTCATGGCCATGAGGGCACATTGCTGGAAGCTCATCCTGCTGTCCACCAGTACCCCCAGGTCCCTTTCCCCTACACTACTCTTTAATAGTTCATTCGCCAATCTGTACTGGTACATGAGGTTATTCTTTCCCAGATGTAAGACTCTGCACTTGTCCTTGTTGAATTTCATTAGATTTCTCTCTGCCCAACCCTCCAGCCTGTCCAGATCTCATTATTACTATTAAAAGGAGTGTTTGTCCAGATTGCCATTATTACTGTTTCTGTCTCTCCCAGTAGTACTGACTGGCGTAACAGCAATGGAGAAAGAAAGCATAATGTTCAATTTTACAAGAAATAAATACAAAGACTGTTGCAGAGGCCAGCTTCATAGTACTCTATGAAGAGTCATAGTACTCTATGACTATTGTCCAACAGTGCCAGATATAGATTCCGTCTCTTGACGCAAAATCACAGATTTGAGTCAAACCAAGAACAAATTTACAAATAAAGATTGTGACCCAGAAGATCCCTGCCAAGAAATCAATTATATCAAGTTTCCTGTACAGTCCAGAGAATGATTAAATGGTAGTTTGACTGATTCTGTTTAGATTTAGGTTCTAGGACCTAACTATGAATTTCTAGCTATAATATTTGTTTTGAAGTCTTTAGAAGAGTATCCTAAATTTTTTTTTTGGATTTGAGGCTGGTGTTAAAATTTTCATTTATTCAGATACAAGAAAAAGTATCAAAGATGATCAACAAGTTGCAACAATGCTGGAAATATTCTGCAGCAATACTATTTCAAGAAGGCCAATGGCATTCTGGGATGCATCAAGAAGAGTATGGACAGCAGGTCAAGGGAGGTTCTGCTTCTCCTCCACCCTGCCCTGGAGTACTGTGTCCAGTTCTGGGCTCCCCAGCTCAAGAGGGACAGTGAACTTCTGCAGAGATTCCAGCACAGGGCCACGAAGATTGTCAGGGGACTGGAGCACTTTCCTTATGAGGAAAAGCTGCAGGAACTGGGGCTGTTTAGCCAAGAGAAGCAGAGACTGTGAGGGGATCTCATTAATATTTATAAGTATATAAATGATGGATGTCAGGAGGTTGGGGCATCACTTTTTCTCTTTTGTATCTGGTGGCGGGACAAGGAGTAATAGGATGAAGCTGGAACACAAAAAGTTCCATTTAAATGTAAGGAAAAACTGTTTTACTGTGACAGAGCCCTGGCACAGTCTGCGCAGGGAGGTTGTGGAGTCTCCTTCATTGGAGGTCTTCAAGACCTGCCTGGACACATTCCTGTGTGAGCAGATCCAGGTGGACCTGGTTCTGCAGGGCGATTGAACTAGATGATCTCTAAAGGTCCCTTCCAACCTCCACCATTCTGTGATTCTATGATTCTATGAAAAAGTATGAAAGGAGGATATTGCAGACTGATTACATTAATGAGGGAAAGAATTACGTGAAAAGGTTTCATGCTTAGGAAGTAGGATTTATAAACACAGAAACACAGGTAATTGCGTCAATGGTAATACATGATTTTTTTTTACTTTTTTCTGGATTTGTTTAATTTTGTTTACACAGAACAAGCCACCTGTTATTAATAACTTTTGGTTTGTTTACCTCAGCCACAGTATTCCCACAGATATGCAAAGAATGCTTATGTGATAGTGGTTACAATATCTTTGAACCCAGACTCATCCCCAAATTATCAATAATTCATTGGAACTAGTCTCTGGGGTTTTTTTTCTGATACATCTGCAGTATTTTTCTGGTAAAACACTCTTCACTTCATGTACAAAATATTCATTTCCACACAGATTACATCTGAAGCACTAGATTGGCAAAATAAATTATATCCAGTTTTCAAAAGTGCTTTGCTCTAGGTCTTAAATATAAATAAAACCCACATAACTTCACTCCTGAGTTTATTCTTATTAATAGTTTAAAGAATTCTTACCCTAAAAGCTTAATCCTCAGTTTTTGTTGGGTTTCATTACCCATAGAGGTATAAAAAAATTCCCACAATATACCACTATAATGGGAGGACAGTTCCTGTTCCATCACGAGCACTTGTAGGAGACTGGAGTGAAAAATGTGACCAGTGGAGGCAAAGACAGAAGGTGATCTGGGAAATAATAATTATTTGGAAGGAGTGGGAGGCTCACCATCCTTCTTATTCACAGAGGTGACTGTGCACTTATTTTGTCCTTCCTTCTCTTACAGATAAACAAGCATTCATGAATAGCCTTAGTGTCTGTGGGTTTTGTACTCCAAGCCTAGAATATTAAAGAGGATAACATTATTGCATTGCTGTTTATTTTGAAATGGTTTTTAGGCAGTTGTAATTAACATTTGAAATAAGTTATCAGAGCAGCAGAAATACCAGTGTTATGCAGTCGCATTGCTAGAAACTCATGAACAGATTCATTAGTTCAGATCAAGACTCAAACAGAGTCTTGATTAATTTTTTTTAATGTCATATAGTGAATCTTAAATAAGTACAGCAATTTGCCTTAGAAAGCATTTCTATTTCCATGCATAATTAAATCAATACTGACTCATGTTGAAACCAATCCAAACATAATCTTTGGTACACACAATTAGCAATTGAAGAATTGACTCAGACGGACTAAAGGACAACTGTTAAGAGGAAAGTTAACTTTTAAAATATTCCTTTCTATTCCCAATAGCACTAAAAACTGCATGAAGACACTAAAATTGTTTTCATTATTAGATTCTTTATAGTTTTTTTAAGGTCAATAAGAAATAAATATTAAGCTTTGTTTTGTCTCTGGTTAGTCACTTCTGTGTGTAGTGGTTTTGGCCTGGGCCAGGTTTTTCAGTAGCAGGGGGGCTAAAGGAGTGGCTTCTTTAAACAAAGAGAGTTGCCAGAAGCTTCTCCAGTAGCTGACAGGGTTAGGGCCAGTAAGTTTTAAGCTGGACCCTGCACCTGACCCAGGCCTGGCCAATTAGTGGTGGAGGTAATGCCTCTGTGAATAACATATTTGAGCAGAAGAAGTTGTTGCACAGTTGCAGAACTGCGGCAGCAACAGGAAGAGAGAATGTGAAAACAACTCCGCAGGCACCAAGGTCAGTGAAGAAGGAGGGGGAGGAGGGTGNGCACCGCTGAGGGGGTAAGAAACGGAGTCCCGGGAAGTGGAGGGGTGGGGGAGGTGTTTTAAGACAGTTTTATTTCTCATCTCCCTGCTTTTATTGTTTCTTTAATAAATCAAACCTTTTTCTCCCTAAGTTGAGTCTGTTTTGCCCATGATGTTAATTACTGAGTGATCTCTCCATCCTTAACTCAGAAGCAGTTTATTATATTCCTCTCTCTCTCTCCTGTCCAGCTTAGGAGGGGGAGTGATATTATGACTGGGTGGACATCGGGCTAAACCACCACACTGTGACAATTGACACTGTTAGTTTTTCTCTCATGTACTTATGCAGAAGAATGTTGCTACTGTGTTTTGAATATTTAAAAAAAGAAAGACTAATAACGTATCTTTGGGGTTTATTTCCCCAGAATTTTTATCATCACATAAATATTCATATGTGCTATGCTCATAATCAGAGATCAGAAATGTTTCTGCTGCTAGCTAAAGTGTCTTCTTTCCTGGGTTAGAACATCATGATGTGAATACACTAAACTATGCAAAAACGCTAACACAGATAATTGGAAAATGCTGTCTACTGCTACCTGTAAAGACTTACAAACAGTAACGGTTAAACCTCACTATATTTGTTATTTCAAAACCAATTGATTAAACAATGCCACATTAACCAGACTTCCCTGCATACATTGAGGTGTATTGTTGAAAGTTACAAGATTCTACCATTTTACTGTTTTATTGCACATAAACCGAAGATTATTGCAACTCTTCTTGCAGCTTCAACTGCACTGTCCTGGTTCTAATTTAAGATTACTTACCCAATCATTTAGAATTTTTAGCATATACTCCACCTTTCAGTGGGAGTCAACAAAAAGGAAGATCATGAGGCTAGTCCTTTAGTGGACAGATGATGCGAAGTCAACTACTGGCAATAAGGCCTGCAGGAATTAGCCTCAAGACACTGCTTACATCACTGAAAAATCTAGAGCTGATGCATAGTAGTCTGATACCTGCCCGCAGAGTAGAGGATGACAGAGGAAGGCAGGGGAGGCAACAGCAGAGAAGGAGACAGAGGAAGCAATTGCCTATAATTTTGAATATATGAGCACTCACCATTCTGAAGATTTTGCAAAGAGGAGGTGACCACACCAGATTTTATCATTTTGTGCCACAAATTTAGTGTAATTGTCATGGAGCTTTACAAGACAGTAGATATTATTCTTACTACGTGATACAGACAGCCATGGCACAGGAAGAGCTATCTGTATTGTCAGGTACAAGCTTTTCTGTTTATAGCTAGTGACTGTAGCAACCACAGGTCATCAAATGAGTTCCTGCTTCCTGACATGAATACAAAGCATAACTTGTTAATAGCTCTGCCCAAAATACCTGTTTCATCATTGCATGGACAATCTGCTAGAAATGGTCACACAAAATGTCCTAACTGCTCAATGTGTGAAACTCTTCTGCATCCTAAGTGAATTAGTCTGCAAAGCAAGGAACAGTGCCAAAATGTAACATGTATTTTTTCAGTAGAAATAATGGCCTACACACTCTTTCTCTTCACACAATGCTATTTAATCAGTTTTGTTTTCTACATGAAACAGCAGATTCTCTTTGCTGTTGCCATAACAACAGGCAGAGACTGTACCACCCTGGTCAAAATTCCCTGGCATTTATGTTAGGAAGACTTCTGAGCAAGCAGGCACTTGCTCTCCTCAGTATGATTCCTGACTTTTTCATTTATACCAGCAGTAATCCTGTAAGAAATGTCTGGTGTGCAGCTCTTGGCCAGCATCTGCGTCTCTGAGATTCTAAAGAAGCCTTTCTCATTCTGAAAGGGCTTGGGCTTTTTGTGAGTGCTATCCATGTACACCCAAAACTCTGAGGAGGTGACCAATATGAACTTGGTTGAAGGTGTTTCAGCAGCTCAGTGATTCTTCCAAAATATGCTTTGTTCAGATTTTAGATAAGTAACTTTTCTGAATAATTGATATCAGTGGTCACTTTTTGCTTCCTGAAAAATGTGCCATTGGATCCTTCAGTTTTGAGGAAGTTTTTGCTTGAAATATACTGAGTAGAACATTAGAAGAAAATTACTATAAAGACAAGCATAAATACTGTATCCTTCACTCACATGTCACTTGTCAGCTCTGTTACTAAAATGCATCTATCAAAGATTTTTCAAATTTGGATAACTTTGGCCTAGATACTTCCAAGAACATTACTGTATGTGCTAGCTATGACGTCTGAGGGATTTTCAGCCTCTGGAAATTTATACCAGAGTGCACCTGGCATTCCAGGAGTACGAGAATGCCACGAGAATGTGGCTTATTCCTTTTGGTCTACCCTTCTATATTGCCTTCCATTGTTCTTCAGCTCAAATAGCAATACTCAAATAGCACTCAGAAAGAAGGTGCTAAAAGAAAAGGAATAACACAGCAAAACTTCTTTGAAGGCTAAAGTGGACATCTACTTGTGATATGTCTGCACATGAACATATGAATCATAATGAATGTTATTATCTATGTATACGTTTGAGGAGAACAAAATTAAATTTCCATTCTCTTTGCAGCAATCAAGCTCTGTTTGTTTCTATCAGTGGAGAAGCTCAAAGTGTTCTTCCTATCTTCTTCAGTAATTAAATAAGATGGTTATTAAGATGGGAATTTTATATTATGTTTTTGTTGGATTTGAAGGTATTTTATTAGAATGATTTTTATTCACATTCCTTTCACAAAATCTCTAAAATGGGCATTACACAACTTGTTTGCAGTCTTAATAGCCCATTTTTAACATGTGTGCTTCTGGTGCCATCCACAAGCATTGATTAAATCTGATCTGCCCATTCAAGTATGTTTGAGATCTAATTGCTGTAAGTTTTTACATGGGACTCATTTGTGGGAGAGATGGGGAAGGTATTCCTGACAACTTATTGTCATCCTTGAGCTATAAAGACAAATTGGACAAAACTCTTCACGAGAAATTTATTGAACAAAACACAGCAACATTTTTAACTTAAATCAAATTAGAGGGAGTGTTTGGTAAGACCTGTGTTCTAGATTTCTCTGGGATGGCATTAATTTTCACAAGAAACAGGAGAGAGCATATCCAGGCTATTCCATACCATGCTGACATCATGTTCAGTGGGCAAGGTGGTTGTTTGATGGGGACAGAACATTGAGCTCTGGGAGATGAGCAGTAACACTGGGCATCATTCTCGTTATGTGTTCCTTTACAGTTGTTAGGGCTGTTTGCTCTCTCCTAGTGTTGCTCGTTTAAATGCTGTCCTTATGGGAGCATAGAATCATAGAATCATTATGGTTGGAAAAGACCTTTAAAATCAACGAGTTCAACCACTAACCTCACACTGCCAATCCCATCACTAAACTAAATCATGTCCCTCAGCATCTCATCTATACATCTTTTAAATATGGTGACTCCACATCCCTGGGCAGCCTGTTCCAATGTTTAATAACTCTCTCACTGAAAAAGTTCTTCCTAATCTCCTGGGGCAACTTGAGCCCATTTCCTCATGTCCTATTATTCATTAATGAAGAGAAGAAATCGACTTCCACCTCAAAACAACTTCCCTTCAAGTAGTTATAGAGAGTGATCATATCTCTCAGCCTCCTTTTCTCTAGGCTAAACATTCCCATCTCCCTCAGCTGCTCCTCAGATCTGTCCTCCAGACCCTTCACCAACTTCTTTGCCATTCTCTGGACACTTCAGCATCTCAATGTCCTTCCTGTAATGGGAGGCCCAGAACTGAACTGTATTTGAAGTGCCACCTCACCAGGGCCGAGAATAAGGGGCCAATCACTTCCTTGGCCCTGCTGGTAACACCATTTCTGCTATGAGCCAGGATGCCATTGGCCTTCTTGGCCACCTGGGCACACTGCTCATATTCAGGTGGCTGTTGATCAACAGAAACCAGGTCCTTTTCCACCAGGCAGCTTTGCAGCTGCTATGTCCCAAGCCCATAGGGCTGCATGAGGTTGTTGTAGCCTAATTGCAGCACCCTACACTTGGCCTTATCTCAGCTCTCGAGGTTTTACCTTTTTCTTCTGATTCTCCTCCCCATCCCACTCAGGGAAGGAGGAATTGAGTGAGTGGTTCACTGTGTGATTCTTTTCCTGGCTGGTGTTCAACCGTCACAACCTGTACACATCATTTTGGTAAGCCAAGTGCATGGGGAACTTGATGAACATCACTGCAACAAGATGTACATCACAGCCTTCATTCTCAGCAGTGGTTACTTAATGCACAACAACTGGAACAACAAAACTATTCAATTTCTTGGAACATATACAAAAGAATTTGAATAGCTATTTTCAGGCATGAACAACAGAAAATACCAATATGGAAAATCACTACATTCTGCAAAGACAATCTTTAGTCAGTACATAAACTGTTTAGTCCAAACAGTTTAGTAGGCAAAACTCTTGCAAGTGTGGTTGTTCAGATCATATTTCTTTCCATGTATTCAATCCTGACAGGCTAAACCATCTGTGAAGCATTGACAATTAAAAAGGAAAGAATTTCCACAGCTGTAGAACACTGGATACTGCAAATTGTTGGAGGTTAAATTCTAAAACAAGACCAAAAGCTATGGTAACTGATATGGCAATCACTACAAGATTACATTTGCAGAGGAAGCAAACAACTACACATTCAATAAAGATTATAAAAGAAAATAAGCCAAAATATTTGGCATTTTCCATTTTAACATATGCAATGGAAGTATATTTTTGGAATGTATATGCAAACAAGTTTGCACACACACACACATATATACCCCCCAGTTCAATACTTGCCAGGGTATAAAATACCTTCTGTTACAGTCATGTCAGAAAAATACCCCACACTCTCATAGGTGGTGTCATAATTTAGGTAAAGTTAAAATGAGATACAATCTATCAATTCTTTCTACTTTTGGTAGGTTCCAATTTGGACCATACTGTGGTAGTTATAAAAAATGGATCAGCTTTTATTTTACTAGGAATCAAGAGGCATTTAAAACTATTACTAGAATTTAAGATATTGAAAAGTATTGCTCACAGTACTCTTGCTGCCAATTTTCTTGGTTTAGAAAAAGTTGTCTCCAACAAATATAAACAGTATTACCTTGAGAGAAAAGTTTTAGGAAACACTTTTTTTTTCTCAAATCATGTCTTTTGCATGTCCAATTATATCCCATAATACATGTGGTGGTACTTTATCCATGGATTCAATTGTATCTACATCATTTGTGTATCTAACTCATCAAAAGGGGCACAAATACCTTACAGTGACAGATTCCTTGTTGTCAAAACAGCCTAGCCTCACAGATTTTAATCAGAATGTGTCTGGTGCCAAATCTAAACACATTTCAATACAATTAATTAGGAGACCCTACAGTTTGATTACCTTAGTATCCAAACAAGAAAAAAGAAATGCTTAAGTATGCAAGAGACACTATTCCTATCCTCACTTCCATTTTTGCCTATCAGCAAGGTCTCTCATAACCCCAATGTCTTTTGACATTTTAAAAAAAATGCTGTCATGTGGTCAGGAGAATGAGTGGACATTTCAAAAGCTGGATGCAACCTAGGTAATTACATAAATTACTATAGAAAAAACATAGAATCATTGTTATAAAATCATAAGTAAACAACAAATACATACAGAGTACCAATGTTTGATAACTCTTGTTTTTCATACTGATGCACTTTGTACTAAACTAAGCCAGATGAGTCTTCAAGATAAGATGGATTGTATCCACTATATTTCAAAGCACTATATTTTTATACATAGAGGCTTACAATACAAGGTATTATATCTTGTCACCATTCCTACTTTAGTTTTACCTGGCACCCATATAATTTTTATTTGGTAATTCCTTCCTTAATTTTAACTTTGTAGAAGCTGTGCTGCAGGAAAATGTAGTGCTTTTTTCAATAGAAAAAGAACATTTTCAGTGCCTGAATGCTAAGGCAGAATTATTTCTAGTTTGATTCTATCATTGTATTATTCACAGCTATGAATCAGCAAATCTGAAAGAAATATTTCTTTACTTCATTTCCTTCCATTGCTCTCTTTGCTGCCCTGTACACTCTGTTCACAAATGGAACAGTGTGCAAAAACCTGCAGACAACAGACAACCAATCTCACTTATGGTCTTGCTGTGAGAGTTATCAGAGAAAGATAAGAAGTTACTAATCCCACACTCTATTATCTCTTCAGTTACTAATATCCTAGGTCCTGAAATGATGAATCTGCCTTTTACAAGACAGCATTTTCTACTGAGTACTAGGGATTTATCTGTGAGCCCTAACATGAAAGATGCTGTGAATCATGGACATTTAGTGGTACACTGATGGCAGCTATTAACTGCATATGCTTCTTGACTGGGGAGGCTTCATAAAATCTGTAGAAAATGAGTCATAAAAGTAAAATCTACAATATTGTCATTAATAGAAGAAAACTGACAGAAAATATGTGATAAGAAACCAAAAATGGTGAACAATCCACTCAGTTAAAAAAATCTATGCATATGTGGCATAAACTGCATGTCTGACCATTACTGTGTATTATGTACATAAACCTGTGTTACTGAGAAGTTATTAGGATGTCTGTAGCATGTCTGTGCATATTTCTTCACCACCTCAGAGTCAAGGAGAGGAATTCTCCCTTAGATGCAGGAATAGAGGCATATAGCAATTTAAAAAAAAAAAAAAAAATGAAATCCTACTTTGAAACACTGAGAATGCTAAGCATGTCTTTAAATCAAATCACACCACATCAAAGCAGGCACTAAAAACCTCTGGGATATACAGTAAAAATCCTATGTTTTACATAATCTGAGTACATCATATAGAAAAGCATTATTACAGATAAGTAACTATTCTGGTTTTCATAGAAAGAAAATGATCTTAACAATGAAAAATATCTTTTCTAAGCTCTTGATGTAAACTGCCCCCACCCCACTTCCCCCAAATTGTACTGTATCTACAAATGAGGATGGAATCTTACAGAGAAGATTCACCCTCAGAAGGCTCCTGCACTAGGTGGATTTGCTGATACAGCTATACAGGTTAGTGTTTTCTAATCTAGACAAAGCATTCAGCTTTCATGTGCCTTTTGATGCACTGCGTCTGAGAGAGCAGGGTGAGAATACTTAGTTTCTCTGACCTAATATAGGAAGCAACAGCCAAACACAGAAATATCTACAGAGAAAATCTCAGTTTACTATTTGAATGTTTTCATGTTTATAGGCTTATACCTGAATATTTTCATATCTTCAGGTTTAAACAAAGTATCTTAATCTTATTACATTGCAGGTATTTTATGCCTTACAGATACAGGAGTGCATGTGAAAAAAAACCAATTCAATGGATTCTCCGCAATGCAGTTTTACATAAAGGCCTGTAGGAGAAGGGAGAATGTTATTAGACCATAAAAGCACATCAGGCTGATTTATTGTTTCTGATCAAGGTTTCTGTGAAAATTACTCTGCATCCCCAGCTCAAGGTGACTGCTACCATTAATGTGTGGAAAATAAATGAGAGGGGGAGACTGATACCAGAAGAAGCAAAAGGAAGCTTTGAACCAGTTTGTATATCACAGGCTTCCCATTTTGTTTTACAGTGCATAGAAGGCTGTCATCAAAATGATTGCTTTGGGGCAGAAAAGGCAATTCTTGATAATTAGATCTTATGGCAAGCTTTCTTACATCTGGTATATAAGAACTATCAGGCATAATACCTTCCCTGTAGCATAGGACAGCTTCTCCTCTGTCCTGTACAATTTTTAGAATGTAGAAAATAAATTATATATATCTTTTTTTTCCTCCAAAATTAATTTCAAGAAGATACGAAATTCTAAACATGGTTTCACAGTTTTAGTGACTGAGACTATTTTATAGATGATTTTATAGCAATTTGCATTTTGACCAGCATTAAAGTAAAAAACACTTTTCCACAGTTCAGTGTCTTTGTATTGTATGTTGTTTTATTTTAGTGCTGTATTTTTTTATTCCATTTTAATTTTCTATTGAAAACAAAAAACTGTATTGCCTAGTTAAATAGAAATGCATAATGCATTTAAAAAAATACTTCATTGGATCTGTTCTAATGAACCACATCTCTTCTTAAAATATTGTTTATTTTTTTAAAGATCCACTCATCTATATAATAATACTCTAAGTTTTCTTTACTTCCTCTATTGTTTTAATTTGTCTGCAGTATTTTTTTTTCTGCATAACGTTTCAAGACACATAAAGGAAGTAAAGCTGAAATGAAATCCATCCATGATACAGACTTTAATGGAAGTGCTAAACTTGCAAACCATGTAAAAGTGCATTTTATGCTTCTATATTACTTTTTAAATCATCCACTAATATTTTATTTTTAGAGCCTAAAATGTAGTATGCAGATATGTAGCATCATTTCACACTTCTGGAGAACATCAGGGCTGCTCACACAGCAGTTGATCTTATGGTCATTACAGGGCATGTTTTCAAAGAAGCATATGGAAAAAAGCCATCCATACCCTGGGGAAAGGCAGGGTCAGGATTTGGATTTTTGGTTTATTTTGACATACTAGCTGCATACTGCCTTCAAAATGGGGTCCTGATTCCTTTACCAAATTTCTTTCAATCTATTCTCATAGTAAGACGTGACATTTTTGTTAGTGCGTAATTCTTGTTTATCTATAGATTTTTAGATAGATGTTTTGTTACTACTGTTCACGAGACTGATATAACCTCAAAAAATCTTTAATTATTTTTATCTTTCAGATGCAGCCTGAGAGAAAAAGGACTTCTGTTTCTGTGCAAGGGTGATTATTTTGTACTGTTAGTAGGATGGATTTCCTAGTACTTAATTGAAAGCAGATGGATAATTGAAACCAAAGTGTACCTAATCAAAAGCCAGATATCAGGTGATCGTGAGGCCATGCCTGATTCTATTCAGGATAAAATCTTACCTTTCAAGCCTCTTTGCTTTGGAGTCTAATGTAAAAAAGCTGAGAAATGCTAGTTCCCGGGGAGAACCTAAAGTATCCTTTCACAGGCACTAAAAATGGCTGGTACAAGTTATAGTACTGGAGCCTTCTTTGCTTAGTAGCTTCTTGAGGTTTTTTTTGGCTTTTGAAGTTTCCTTGTCAATGTTAAGGAGACTTTTTCTTAAGATGAGCAGTAAGAGAAATTTGACCTTATCTTGTGTCCTTGTTGCCCTGCAATATGCTTGGTTAATGTTCCCACATTAGAAAATGTTAATATAAATGTGCACATATGTAATGGGTTGATTGAATACAATGTCGATCTTAAAACAGCTTTCCATATCAACCATCCCAGGAAAATTTGTGGTAGTATGGAACCGATTCAGAAAAGCATGTGAGATAAAGAGGAGAAAGGGTAGTTGTTTACAATAGTGTTTAAGCAACTACTGGTTTTAGAGTGCTTCCCACATTACAATTTAAGTTTCATTTTAGTTTTGACAGTGTGATCATGCAGAGAAGCAGTGTACCTAGATCTTGATGGTAAGTAGGAGCTATTGTATGTCAATTACTTTCCTCTTCCAAACCCTCACACTAAGGAGAGGACACACAATTTTGTGTCTACCACAAAATGTCAGAAATATGCAATGGAAATCATGCTTCTCTGTCACCTCTACTTGTTTCTCTGCTCTTTCTGGGTTACTCTTCTGAGCCTTTAACTTGTATATATTGTTGCTGACAAAGCTGTGTTGTACTTACAGGTGTTACGCATTGCAAATTTCAACTACTTAAGTAGTAACTATCAATTCAACTAACCTTGTTTTCCTTTGTCTTATCAGAATCCTCTCTATAACTAGGTCTGTATGTAAACAAGGAAAATGTGTAGCTTGTTTAATGTGCTAACGATTGCTCTTAATTTTGCTGATATATTACAACTCTTTTATTGAAGAACTCTAGATAATAATCTTTCTCTTTTTTTGCTCTTTCAAGTTCAGCATAAAGTTGGCTGTGATAGAAAAATAATTTGAGTCCTACTTATTATTAAAAAATTAGCTTGTACATGTTTTAAATTTTATATGGTGGTGTTAAATGAATCTCTTATGTATTTCCTTCCTAGGGTTTAATTGGAATAATTATTAGATATTATTCTTGCTTTTTTGTAGGTTTTTTGGTTTTACATATGGCTGAACGAAAGCTCAAAAATATTTCTCATGAGCTTTCAGGAGTAAAAGTATTCCTTTTACAATACTTCTGGAAAAAAACTTTCATTCTGAAAGTTATGAGGACAAGAAAAAAATATGCAAGAAGTTTAGAGAACCAGTGGAATCTATAACTGTGTGTGCTCCTATTACAAGGATGTAAGAAAAACTGACAAACTTAAAGGCCATTCATTGCACTGACAATATTGAGCAGATTGGAGAATATTTTTTGAGAGTTGTAAACAGTTTTAAAAACTGTAAACAGTTTAAAGCTAGTGTATTCAAACTGTGTCCAGAGTCACAAATCATCAACGATGATGATAGCAGTGATGCAATGACAAAACTTTTAAGGCTGTTGATTTTATCTGTTTTAAAGCAGTACAGAAGACTTGATTTTTAATTTTTTTTAACAGCTTTGCTTCTTCATGTTGGGAAACGTGAAAAAACTCTCATCTCTTGATTTGACTACACAAGGATGAATAATTTAAAAATCCAGTGATGTTTAATTACCTGCTGCTCACGAACTTTTTCTGGGAAATATTTTTAGGTAATATGTATAAATGTATGTACAAATTAGTGTTGCAGTCACTTAAAAGGAACTCTTTAAACATTGATAGTTTCTGTCTTCTGCTATGACATGTATATTGTAGTACAGAATCATTATGGTTGGAAAAGACCTGTAAGATCATCAAGTCCAATCACTAACCTCACACTGCCAATCCCATTACTAAACTAAACCATATCACTCAGCCCCTCATCTATGCATCTCTTAAGTACCTCCAGGGATGGTGACTCCACTTACCTGGGCAGCCTATTCCAATGCTTAATAACCTTCTTGGTAAAAAAAAGTTCTTCCTAATATTCAATCTAAACCTCCCCTGGGGCAACTTAAGCCCATTTCTTCATGTCCTATCATTCATTATTGGAGAGATCGACTTCCACCTCACTACAACTTCCCTTCAGATAGTTGTAGAGAGTGATTATGTCCCCTCTCAGCCACCTCATCTCCAGGCTAAACATCCCCAGCTCACTCAGCCACTCCTCATAAGACTTGTTCTCTAGACCTTTCAACAGCTCTGTTGCCCATCTTTGGACGTGCTCCAGCACCTCAATGTGGTTAGGGGCCCAGAACCAAACACAGTATTTGAGATGCAACCTCACCAGGGTCAGGAACAAGGTCATTTCCTTGGCCCTACTAGTTACACCATTTCTTCTACGAGTCAGGATGCCATTGGGCCTTCTTGACCACCTGTACACACTGCTGGCTCCAGCTAGCTTTCAGTCAACACCTCCAAGACCTTTTCTGCAGGACAGGTTTCCAACCGCTCTGCCTCAAGCCTGTAGTGTTGCATCATGGAGTTGTAGTGGTCTAAGTGCAAGACCCAGAACTTAGCCTTGTTGAACCTCATGTGATTCACCTTGGCCTATTGATCCATCCTGTCCTGAACCCTCTGAAGAGCCTTCCTGTTCTCAAGCACGTCAAAGCTCCTGCCCAGCTTGGTGTCATGAGCAAATTTAGTGATTACACTCAATCCCCTCACTAATATAATTTATAAAGATATTAAACAGAACAGGCCTCAACACTAGCTCTGGTGAGCAACACTGGCAACTGGCTGCCAACCAGACTTAATTCCATTCACTCTTACTTTCTGGGCCCAGACATCCAAACAGTTTTACACCAATCTCAGGGTTGGTCCATCGAAGCCATGGGCAGCCAGTTTCTCCAGGAGGATACTGTGGGAGACTATGTCAAAGGCCTTATTAAACTCCAGGAAGACCACATCCACTAAGCTGGTCATCCCATCATAGGAGGAGATCGGATTGGTCAAAAAAGACCTGCCTTTCATAAAGCCATGGTGACTAGGCCTGAACCCTTGGTTATCCTGTAGGTACTGCAGGATGGTGTTCGGGATAACCTGTTCCACAACCTTTCCCGGCACTGAGGACAGGCTGACAGGCTTGTAGTTCCTATGATCCTCTTTCCAGGCTTACTTGTAGATAGGGGTCACATTTTCCATCCTCCAGTCCTCTGGGACCTCTCCAGTGAGCCAGGACTGTTGGTACATGATGGAGAGTGGCTCAGCAAGCACTTTCACCAGCTCCCTCAGCACCCTGGGTTGTATTCCATTTGGCCCTATTGACTTGTGTGCATCAAGGTGGAGTAGTAGGTCACACAATATTTCCTCTTGGAATAAGGGGACCTCATTCTGTCCCTCGTCTCTGTCTTCCAACACAGGTTGATGGGTGCTCAGAGAAGAGCTGGTTTTACTATTGAAGAATGAGGCAAAGAAGGCATTAAGTACCTCCCCCTTTTCCTCATCCTTGTTCACTGATTTTCCCCTTTCATCTGTTAAAGGGTGAAGATTCCCTTTAGCCCTCCTTTTGTTGTTAATCTATTTGCAGAAATTTCTCTCATCGTCTTTTACAGTAGTGGTTCGCTTAAGTTCACATTGAGCCTTGACACTTCTAATTTTCTCCTTACACGATCTCACAACATACTTGTAGTTGTCTGAACCTTCTTCCAAAGATCATAAATTCTCTTCTTGGTCCTAGGAATAGGGATAAGCAAGGGTAATCTACAGGGTAGGGGAGTTGACTGAAAGGGCTGTATGGTATTGGGGCCATAACTTTTGCTATATCTCATTTTTGTTAATTTGACTACGTTCTTCACAGTTCTGATAAAGGTTTAATAGTGCTTCACACATTTTTGCAATGGAAAATTTTGAGGGCAAAGAAAAATAATTCTAAGAAACATTCTGAGGAACACCAGGTTGAGCTTCAGTTCTGCACCCAACTCATTTAATGGCTTGAGGAAATTGCTGTATTTCTCCATAGTGACTTACAGATTTAGATAATTTTCTATTAAGGGCAAGAGCAAAAGATGAATAAAATAGAAATAATTTATCATATTGCTACAAGGAGAGTGACCTTTCAGATAATATTGTAATTCTAACATATGAGGCAGATTTTGCCAGTCTTCAGGGAAGACGGCATCATCTGCACTATAGAACCGCCGCATGGGTTAGTGTCCTGATTTTGCTGATAGGTCTTGTCAGCCTGCGATGTGTTCTGGAGATACATGTGGGTCTGTAGAGCTAATGAGAATTTGGGAATTTATGGTTTAAGCCCTGACTGATCTGTGTCTGTGAAAGCCTGGTAAGGTTTCTTGATTACATTCAGCTTATGTCAGAGTTTGACAGTCCAGTACAGGATACTAGGTGTTTAAAATGCTGCATAAAAGAAAATAACTTTAAACAATGGTGTAGTGGTTTTGCCTGGGCCTGGTTTTTGGTAATAGGGGGGTTAGAGGGATGGCTTCCTTAAACAAAGATCTATCAGAATCTTCCCCTGTAGCTGATAGGGCTAGGGACAGTCAATTCTAAGATGGACCCCACAACTGACCAAGGCCTGGCCAATTAGTGATTGAGTTAACACCTCTGTGAATAACATATTTGAGAAGGGGAAAAAGTTGCAGCACAGTTGCTAAATGGCAACAGCTTCAAGGAGTGAGAATGAGAAAACATTTCCACAAACACCGAGGCCAGTGGAGAAGGAGGGGGAGGAGGGTACTTAGGCCCTGAAAGAAAGACTCCTCTGTGACCTGTGATGCAGCCCATGGTGATGCAGCTGTGTCCTTGCAGTCCATGGAGGACACTGGGGAGCAGAGATCCACGTGCAGCCTGTGGAGGACCCCACACTGGAGCAGGTAGATGCCTGAAAGAGGCTGTGACTCTGTGGGAAGCTCACCTTGGAGCAAATTCCTGTCAGGACCAGGGAGCAAGTATGGTTATCTTGCCCTTACACTTGAAGAGAGCTATCTCCAGAGACTGAAAATTGTTGTCTCTTTTCCAATTCGTCTTTCAATTCCATTGGTCTCTAGCAACAGATCCTAGCTGTTGGTTTTCTTTACCTTCTAATTGCTGACTGTTGGCCCTGTTATCTCAACATTAGAGCAATCAGGAAGCAATCTGCTCATCACAGTTCTCTGAGAGTACTGAACTGTGTCTCTGTAGGCACAGTCCAGGCCCTAGTACATTGCCATAAGCTGTTGGTTTTCATTTGCGTAAGCAAGGAACCCTTCTATCAGATGGTGTGTCAGTGTGCCAGGGTTGTTCAGCTGTGAAATCCCAGGCTATGGGGAGGTGGGAAATCATCATGGGGAATAAACCTAAATCTGTCCACGCACCCTGAAGCAACCAAACCCTACATGGCAGGTTTCATTTCAGTATCTCCTCAGAGAGAGATATATTCCTCCATCTCCTCCACAAGATAGCTTCTGCAGCACAGCAAAACCATCAATGCCAGTATGAAGCACGTAACTGTTATTTAAACCATCGTGTTCCCATAAAATCTTTCCCATAAAATACCACCACAATCACAGGGAAAGCTGTCAATGCCAGTGCAAATAATAGAGCTGTTATTGGTATTAGCGTGTTCCTAAGCTTAGCAAAACAAAAAGATAAGCAGTGCAACAACAAAACCCCATGACCTGCACAAGACTTTTGCACTTAATAACCAGTACAGTTGTAGCATACTTAATGCAAAACTGCCATTGCCTCAAGCCCCACGTTGGGCACCAAAAAGGACTGTGGTGAGTTGACCTTGTCCAGATGCCTAGCAAGTGGCTTTGTCACCCACTCCTTAGCACACCAGGGATGAGAGAATATAAGATTAAAACCTCATGGGTTGAGATAAAGGCAGTTCAATAAAGTAACAACAAAGGTTGTGCATATGAAAGCAAAAGGAAGCAAAGATGTTACTCTCTACTTCCCTTCAGCAGCTTCCAGTCACTGCCTGGAAGCAGGCCTTCAGTACATAGACTGATTGCTTCATAAAGGAAATGTAAATCACAAACGCTACCCGTTCTTTCTCGTGTTTATATTGCTGAGTTGACATCATAAGGTATGGAATATTGCATTGGTCAGTTTGGGTCAGGTGTCCTGGCCATATGTCTTTCCAGGATTCTGCCCACCTCTAGCCTACTGGTGAATATGGGGGAAGAAATGTTGAAGATAGAGCCTCAATGTTTTGCAAGCAGTAGTTAAAACACTGGTGTGCTATCAACAGGTTTCTAACTACCAATGGAATGCACAGCACTGTGAAATCTTCTATGGAAAATTATCACTATTTCAGTCAGTCCTAATACAAGAATCAGTTCTGAACTGGGTTAAAAGACAGCTTTAGTTTATTATTTTTAAATTCAAATGTAGCTGAGGAAAGGTGTGATATTAGTAGATTAAAAGGAAAATGAATCTTTCAGTATCCACAGTCTGCTACTGCCACACTTGAGAAAAGAGAACTTCTCCTCTATCCCTTCTTTTCTCAAACATATCACCTGTTCCAAGACAGGACAGCAGTGAAATACCAGGTTATGACCAAAATGCAGATATATTGCAGTAAAAAATTAATGGAAAGGGATGATTTGGGGGTAAAATATAATTTATTGTATTGAAATGAGCACTTCAATGGCTTTGAAGCCAATCGAAGATATGAACCTAAGAGAAAACAATAAAAAATGGTGATATTAATAATAACATATTGGACTTATATAGTATTCAGAAAAAAATCAGCAACTTTTAAGATGGGTTGAAAAATTTATTTTTCCACAGCAAAAGGAAGAAAATTTGAGAGGCCACAATAGCACTGTAGAAATCATAATAGCAAAGATAATACTTTCTTAGGTTATTTTCTCAGCTCTAGCACAAAAGATCAGAGAAGGCATGAATTGATGTTAAAGAAAAATGGGTTTGGAAGAGACGTAGAACGGATTTTTTTGCACTTGATGTAATCAATGCTGCTAATGGCCTTCCTGGCAGGTTGTTTTGAAGCAGTGTTAGTCAAGAAGGTGGTACCATCCTACCTGGCAGGAGTGTGTTAACAAGGCTCAGGCCTATTTTCTCATTTTCTGATATTATGAGATCGGGCTAAATGTAAGAAATATTCTGGAAGCTGGATTCTTGGTAACATTTTCTCTGTATTTACTCTAATTGTGTACTACCAGAAATAG
Source organism: Urocolius indicus (assembly GCA_013401255.1). Taxonomy (NCBI): domain Eukaryota; kingdom Metazoa; phylum Chordata; class Aves; order Coliiformes; family Coliidae; genus Urocolius; species Urocolius indicus. Next base: position 123,325 of record WBNH01005910.1, read on the forward strand.
GTGCAAGTTAGAACTTTCTGTCTGCCAAAGGGCATTCAACTTGCATTAAACTACCTCAAGACAGAAATTACTCTTTAGTATTTATTAAAATTCAGGTTTTATATTATGTTTTTATCTGTACATACATCTTGTTTTGATTAACAATTTTGTGTAAGACAAAGGAACATTTAAAGAAATAATTTGCCTAAAATATTTAATGAATGATAACTGACAACACAATATAGACTAATCTATTAAACACCTAAATATAATGGATTTTGCCTTTTCTTTTTTATCTTTTTATCTTTTCTGTAGTAATTTGATTTTAATAGCTGCAAAATCTCTGGTCAATATTTCTTTTGTCTTAAGCCTCTGTAGAGATCAGTGTACACCTTAGTCCAGGTTTGCTGAAAAAGAAAATGCACGAGTTGAAGTTAATTTCAGCTAAATAATCATGTTTCAACCACTTTGTCTATTTCTTCAGTAAGCTGAACATCATATATGTGACAGAACTCTGACTGACATGATAATTGTAAATCCTGTACAATTATCTATTGAACTTTGCATGAAATCTATGTATAAAAGTAAAATCTTTGAGTAGCAAGTGTATTTCTTCTTAAATATAAAGTTGAACTGACAAATTATAAAGGAAAATAGATAGTTTAACAGGAAAGGCAGAAGACAAATTTTCCATTTCAAGGGATTTCAATAGCTATTTCTAATGATAAGCATAAGAAAGTTGCAGATGAAGTGCAATACTTGAAGTATAGAGACTATGACAGGTAATTACTCAACTTTCCACATTAGATAGGGCACCAGAACATCCTTGATCCTGCAAGATCTCCTACAGTACAGAGTAAGATCAAGGATTTGTTGTGCTGTTCCTTTTGCTACTGATCTTCACCCTGTTTTTGCCAATCTATACAAGGAATTCAGCTGCATCTTGGATATCTAGATATGAACTTGGACTAGTAAGACCATGGAATACTTCCAGTTTTCAAAAATGAGCTTAAGCTCCAATTTTTATTTCATTAAATTCAGAAACTCATTCCAATTTTCTGGTTAGCTGCAGGTCAGAAATTATTATGATGATGGCCTTATAAAATCCCATAAGGAATTTCACAATTCACGTCATTGAGTGATAATTTCACTTAAAAGTGGAAGGAAAATTTTTGCTCTCCTCATTTAATAGTATTTAATAGTAAGATTCTCCAAGTCTAATGTACAATAGATGGATGTAGATTCTTATAATCGTAGAATGATTTAGGTTGGAAAGAACCTTAAAGATCATCTAGTCAAACCACTTGCTATGGACAGGGACATCTTTCACTAGATCAGGTTGCCCACAGTCCCAGCCATCTTGGCCTTGCACACTTTCAGGGAGGGCACAGCCATAGCCTCTCTAGGCAACCTATTCCAATGCCTCACCACCCTTACAGTAAATAATTTCTTCATTATCTCTTCCTAAATGTACCCTCTTTCATTTTAAAACCATGACAGCTTGTCTTATTGCTACATGCTCTTGTGAAAAGTCCTTCTGTGGCTTTGTTGTAGGTCCCCTCTAGGTCCTGGAGGCTGAAATAAGGTGTCCTCAGAGCCTTCTCTTCTCCAGGTTGAACAACTCCAACTCTCTCAGCCTATACTCATCAGGAAGGTGCTCCAGCCCCCTGATCATCTCCATGGCCATCCTCGGGACTTGGTGTAACAGGTCCTTGTGCTTACCATATAAATATTTGAACTAATGAAGATATGAATCATAGTATTCAAATCTAGTCCCCATAGAGCTAAGTTACAACAAAAATTGGTTGATTCATGATAGTTAGCATCACTCTATGCTATGTATGAGACATGCTCTTAAACAGAAGCTTATATTTTAAAACATAAGATTTTGTTGAAATCTGACTCAATTAATTAATTTCAGAAGACTAAGGATTTTCTTTGCTTTCTGGTTGTTTTCCTCTATACACATCTGGATTTAGGATCCAGATGACCTGACATAACACAAGATTACAGTAACAGTTTAGTTATTGAGCTCAGTGGGTCCAGGGTATAAACTTTATATTAGAAGGTTTATATTAGAAGGGTTAGGGTACATCACTTTTGCTAGGCATGAATAGTTAGTTTGTAGCAGCTTTCAGAAACTGCTCAGATGTTATTAGATTAGGCTGTTATCGAGCTTCCTATTTCAAGTTTTTAGCCTTTGAAAAGATGACTTCAAGTTAAAATAGAATCAACATGACCTCTTTGAATTTCCATGAATAATTTAGATGTAGTTTTGATCTCCGATTCATTTTATAAACCTCACCCAACATGAGAATCTATTGTTCACTAAAATCAGGAGGCAAACAAATTTTATGTAGTTAAGATGGTCACATGTGCAGAATATAACTATGCCAGTTTATTCTCTATCTGTGTCATATTTCGGTTAATTTCATCATGCCAACATCTAAATCCCATCCCAGCTGCCTGGAAAAGCCATAATTACAGTCAAGGCTGGCAGTTACCACTCTTAGAACAGTCATCTTACAGAATTTTCTTTGGCAATAGACATCACAAACATGACAAAGGACAATCTCCTGGCATCATTTCAAAGTAGTTTGCTACAGGGTTGTCTAGTGGAACATGTTTTGTTGTGTTTTATTATGTTTCTAGCATACTTCCACAGCTAACCCAAATGAAGAAAGACTGTAGATCCTGCTTCTTCCTGAAGTCACTGAACATTTGGGTCAACATTTGTTTTATTTGCACGTTAGTGTCTCCTGATAAAGAATTTACCTTGTCCATGCATTTTGGAGAGAGAGATCCACAGTGAGGTTTATTTAGCAGATCTGTTTGTGAGGAGTCTCTAATGGGCTTAATAAGGAGAACTTTCTCAAAGAGGTCTTTTCAAGGTGGCACACCTACTCTAAGTTGTCCCTAAGCCAAAGCTGTCAGAACCCCAGGGGTGTAATGCACCCTGGGACCAGAAAACTTTCTTTTGCATTTTGCAATTCTGAGTAAAAGAAATTCTTCCTCAGCTTCCTACAGCTAAAATTGTACCTTTTTCCTACCCTCAAAGTTATTTAAGACACTTGAAGACTGTTGGTTAGAAAATGTCCTATTGAGTTCAAAGAGGTGTGGTGTTGTGTGGGTTTCTCTTGATTTTCTTTTGGAAAGAAGAGTGGAAGACAGAATATTTCTGAAGAGATTTTCCAGTGAATTGTGTGAAACAAAATTCTCTAAGCCCTTGCTTTGTCATTATATTGATTCTTAATATTTTTTTTTCTGATAGCTATCTTTAAAGCAAAAAAAAAAAAAGAAAAAGAAAAAATCTTCCTCTGAAAACAGAATTGTATCAGCTTACACTCATTATTATCCATTAGGCTTCGGCAATTTGTGTCTGAAATTTTAATTCAACAAATGTGGATTTCCCTGTAGAAAATAAGAATGGAATACTACTTGGTTTTGCCATTCTTCTAAACCAATGTTTTTAATATCTAAATATCTCTTTCCTTTTAAATAAAATATACTCTTATCTGTCTAACAGGCACTCTTAACAGAAAGGTACTATTCCTACTTCTCATTCATGAGACTGTTCAAATTTTCTCAAAACTGACTGGGAGAAATAGTATAACAATAAAGAATAAGACACATACTTTGACTTGTGTTTGAATTTTTTTAAGGTGAGATTTGAATTTTGGTTTTAGAATGTATGAAAAGCAGAAAATATAAATTTTTACAATCAATATAATTGACATCAGATGCAATATTTCCTACATCACCAAGGTTACCATTCTTTTTTAATTTTTTTTTAATCATCTAAATATGCCTTTGTATAATCTTGCCATAAAAAAGCTGAACAGAATTCTACTGAGTTGCTTACCAAAAATCTCCCAGGAGGACCTACATTTGGTCTAGAAATATATATGCATTTTCTATATTGCAGTGTAGCGACTGTTTAGGTTTGTATCTGTATAACCTGTTTACATTACAGCAGAACATATTTGTGTTGTTTCACTCCAGGTAACATCCATACAAAAAAAAGTCTCCCCTGCTCCTTATCTCAATGCTGTATTTAACAACCTGTCTTTCAAAAATAGTCACAAATTCAGCACCTGTCTCACAATGTATTTGATAAATCTCATGAAGGCAAAATTGTTTTCAGAGATATATATCTAAAAAAAAAATAAAATTAATATATTTTTCTCCTCTTCCACTACCTAGCATTCAATACAGAAAGGACTTTTCCTATAAAAAATATAATTTGCTTAGCAGTTCTGGTGTGACCCAAATAACCCCGTTCATTTCACAGAAATAGTTTTAGAGAGTATGTTTCATTATTCATTAATGTTGTGGAAAACAACTTCAGCCTCAGGACTGTTGAGACAGCACTTTCTCAAGCAGTAAATTCCCTGAGGGAAGGAGAAAAATTATTCCTACCCTGAGGTTTCAAAATTAGTCTTCACCACAGGTAGCATTTGCTGGGGGCTTGTGTTTAATGACAGGAAATTCTATGAGATGATAATCACCCCCTGGAACACTTTTGGAAATCTGAGGCTCTCTAGAAGACTGTTACAAAGAATTCTTTTGTTAATCCTCCCATCCTATGACAGGCATATGTTCAGTCCTTGGGAGCTCCTAAAAAAGGAAATTCCTGCTGTGGAGGTGATATTTATTTTGTCTTTTTCTACCTAATATAATCATGAGAAGAGGAGAAATGGAGCTCTCCCTACAGAAAATGCTACACATTTGAATCAGAAAACAACATATAAAGAAAGTATGTAGGTAGAGGCAATCAGAAGTCCATCTGTCTTTCCTACACTAATAGACAGGATTAAACCATTATGAACTCCTCCATTAAGGTGACATTTTTGCTTCATACTGCTTCTAGTTTTTTGAGGTTTTGGATTTTTTTTGTTATTTTGAAATGAGCAGCAGTAGAATTTAAGTGAACACTTGCCTGTCCCAGTTATTAGTCCTTTAGAATATGTACTGTGTTCCATCCTCCCAGTCTTGCAAAAAATTTTATTCTTGAAAGATAATAATACTGTTTTGCTCATTGTTAATATCAATTTTCTGCACATAGGTGATTTGGACATAATACCCCCAGAAGTTACCTGAAGTGACATTCTTGTTCAAAATTCATGGTTATTTTGTGGAAAATTCAATAGGTCATCCAGTGCTTACTGTGAAATGTTCACTTAAGCAAAAAAAAACAAACAAACCAAACTTCAATCACTCCAAGGCTAGGGATTCATACATGTAATGTGTCACTATGGTCTACAAACAATAGAAAAAGTGTGATTCTGATGTCTTTTCAACAGAAAAGTTTTCTCTTATAATCAAAGGAAAAATCACAATAGGAAATAGAATCAGGAATTACATGTTTGCTTTTTGAACAACAGTGAAACACACAGGTTGACATTAAGTGTGTGCTTTTTATCAAGCATGAATTATTCAAGGAGTATCACAGCATGTATTAGTTAGAAATAATTAAAATGTAAGCAGTATTGGAACAATGTCTAGCATGCTTCAATAGTTCTAAATATTGGCAAATGTAAAATGTAAGACCTTTCTGATCTTGATATCACAATTGCTCTGCACCATCTCTGAACTTCTAACCATACAGTTTGGAATGGATCTCAGGATATCATCAGGTTCAACATCCTGCTCAAAGCAGGATCAACATTAAGCATATTAACTGATGTAATACTGAAGACTGGATTTTATTTAATGCTAAAGCATATGTCACTGGGAAAAAAAGAAGAGTTCAAATAGGCCTTTCTGCTGCTGTGTGACATCCAGAATTATCTGCAGATCCCAAACCCAGCAACATAAGATGTGCTGTGAAAAAATTTGGCTGGTGTTCCTACCACCAAGTGAACACCTTCAGCACCAATAAGTCACTATTATTTCTGTTCTTCAGCTTAATGGAGAATAATATCAGAGGGTTGATTTGACTGGCATGTTGAAAAACTAATGGGATAATTTGATTGACTGGAATATTACAGTATCTCAAATGTAATCTCAGATGAATGAACACACCTATTAACTGGCCAGACAACATGGTAGGAAGTTTAGGTTCCTAAATGTAAAACCAACAGACCAAAGCTGAAAAGACAAGTACGTATCCCTTTTCCTGTGGTACCTACGATATAATGGGAATCATAGCTAATGATCTGAATCCAAAACTCAGCCTTGTTTTATTGAATGTTCACTCTTTGTCAAGCAAACCTGTTTAGACAAGAGAACATACTATTGTTTTAAAAATTGAAGTGGTGGTGTTGATTTTGTTATGTATAATGACTGGCTAACATATCACAAGCTTTTGTTGGGTTGGTTTGTTTTGCTGTAGGTCAGACACTATTTTCTGTGATAAAGTGAATATTTAACAGATTTGGGGCTCTTCTTCCAGATCAGTTATGTTCATATCCATTGGTGTGAGCTAAGCCTGTCTGTTTTTTCTGTTTGTTATTATTAAGAAAAAACTCAAGTAAACAAAAGATAAATTGTGAAGTACAGTGGCACAATACATTTGATATATTTTCTAGTTCATGTAAAGACTTATTTTTCAGGCTTCTTGTTGTAATTAGTGTAATCATCATTAATCACCAACTTCCAGATCAAATTGAAACATTGAGCAAAGAAAAGATCAAAGCAATGGAGAATACTATGATCTTTCAGAGACAGTATGTAGTGTTAACATTCTGCTGCCTTATTTATGTGACAAAAATGGAAAGTAGAGAAAGATTAGTCTGCTCTTGAGATGAAGATTATTGTGGGAAACATATCAGACAAATCAATCCATTCTTCTTGTGGTCCTAATAGTAATATTGTATGTTATTGTCGCAGAACCTCAGCTTGACTCAGAGCACCATATGAAACAAAGTTATGAAATGCAGTTGACTTCAAAAATACTTCAAATAAGTCTTTTTTAGACTGTTAATAGTTTAAAACATGCAAATTAGATTGGTCCAAACTGCACAACATGCACGCTGTCTTGATTTTTATTAAATAGTCAGAAAGACGGAGATTCTTTAAGTTCCTTGTTCCTTGACATTCTTCAAGAATCTATTTCCAGGTATTCAACTGTGTAATAACATTGTAGGTAGGTCCCTAAGTTTTAGTTCACAAATTCAATCTAAATGATGATATCCTAGGTAAAAATGTGCTTTACTAAAGCACAATCTCACTAAGTCAAATTTACATGTTGCAGCAGAAGAGGTAAATGCTGAACAAATGAAAATCAATCATTAGCTGATTAATTCATGCTCTGATGTCATGATTTGACATGAAGCCCTTTCTGGCAATGAGGAAGGGGCTGTAAAGATGGCTCCTGTAAGAAGTTGCTTGAAACTCTTCCCAGCTTTGAGACAGCCCCTTCTCCATTACCAGAAACGAATCTATGTCAAACCATGATACCTGACAAAAGATAAAATTATACTGAGTACTACCTCAAACAGTAAACATTTTTTATTAAAAAAAAAAAAAAGAAAGAAAGAAAAAGAAACAAGTAGTAAAATTCTATGTGGGACGCTTTATGAGCAAGATCTGAGTTGACCTGATAGATTTTGAGATACAAGCCACAACAGGTGCAACAGATGTTACACAAATGTAACATACTAGTTATAGTCTGTCTTTACAAGTAATCTATGGCCTGTATTTTGAATACCTTGTTTGCTTTGGCCCTCCAAACCGAAGTAACTTCAATTAGAGTGCCACAACCAATTTTCACTCAGCTTATAAAACCCTGCATAATTGTACTATTTTTCCCATTCAGACTAATCTGTGTTCATATGCAAAACTCAAATACAATCAAAAACACCCTTCACTTCCCACAATGTACATTACAGCAGGAAGCAGTATATTGCTTTAGGCAGTAATCTGCTAAAGATCAGTGAGATCAGTGATCTCAGCTAAAGATAATATACGCAGATTACTTTTACCTAAGTTTTTTTATTGGTATTCCTGTAGTCCTTTTAATAGGATTAAATTTTTCAAATATGGAAAAGGTGTCTTCATGTTGTCAGGCAATGTGAAAGGATTGACCTTAACTTTTTCCCATGGAATGGGAGATAAATTTTTTAAAAGCTTGATCCAGATTACTTCTGTTCTTAATACCAGGGTTAATTAGCTGTATTATCCACCTGTAGACAGTTCTGTTCTTTTGCATAATCAGTAAATGATTTTTTCAGAGACATTGTGTCAACTGTTAGGAATAGGCACCTCCAATTTTAAGTTTACCAAGAACTTTTGCTGTGCGTGGATTTCGCTCCATATTGATGTTTTAACAAAAAGATTTTTTGCACCAAATTCTGTGGAGGTTTCCTGCATTTCATGTACCAATACTCTGTATTTTTTGTATCACTGGCAACAAAAAAAAACATACTTTTTTCTTCTTATTAAAACCCAAATAGGAAACATATTCATTGGAATGATGACAACAGTTTCAACAGCAATAAGGCTCAGTGTCCTTGGAGAGAAGGGTCTTATTCAGCATTCAGCAGGAACTGCCTGAATTTGTCTCATTATAGAGCCTATATGCAGTAAGCTATGGTGCCTAACAGCTGGTAGTGCTAGGATTAAGACAAAAATATTTAATTTGATGCCAAAGCACACATGCCATGACTTCTGCAGTAGCTTCTACCTGCTCCCTAGGGTGCCAGCTATGGCAAAACACTGAAATAATTTTGGTGTGTCAGCAAAATGTGGTATTTGTTTAAAATAAAAAATAGTTTCACAATAAAATTGATTTGTTGATGGTTACTTCACTGTCACTGTGTCTGTTAGATACAAAGATAAAATTATTTTTTTTAATCTCGGGGAAGAGTGGAGTATTCTGGTGAGACCAGAGCAAATATACAGAACATAAACTTAGATTAGCCTTTCTGTTTAATAAATCATTATAAAAACAAGGAAGTGTGAAGAACAATCCAGATCATCTATCACAATGGGTTTGTGCTCCTATTCTCCTGTCTCACAAACAAGTGCTTTGAGCACTTTAATGCCCAGAAGCATCCAAGACAAAAGGACAGATATAGTTTTCAGTTTGCAGATATATCACCAATGACAAAAACAAGGCAAGATAAGATTTGAGGAAGCAGCTTCTCAGAATCTCTAAACTAGATAATTCTAAAATTCTCAGGTGACAGCTCATGTATATTAAGATAAATCTTTGCTATCTGCAGTAATAAAGTGTATTTTATGTAGAATACTAATAAAATGACAAAAGGATGAAGGTATATCTTAGATTTGAAAAAGTTGGCAAACAAAATCAAGTAAGAAAACATCATTATGTCAATAATGGAAAGTATCCAGGAATCAAGGATCTGATCAGGAATCACAGACAAAGCACGGTGAGAAAACCAGAATCTGATCATTATACTGAAAGAGTGAATTTGTAATACTTTTACTAGTATTTGTAATACTATTGCATTTTGCTCCTTTGGCTTTAAATTGTACTATAGTTTCCTTTCAAGCAATACACTATCAGTAAAATAAACTGTAACAAGGGTGGAAAAAAAAAAGCTTATAAGAGCAAAGGGAACAGCAAGTGCTACACTGATAAGAAAGAAAATGCTGCTCAGGAACATAAATTGCTTCTATTGGTTCCGTGAAGAGGCAAGTGTCTACGTGACCCTAGATTCCTCCTTTGTACAGTTTAGACAATGTACACTTTACAATCACTTCCTTGGTCTTGAAGATGTGAACTATTTTTCATGGCAATGCCCTGATAAAGAGTCATAGATGATGATATTACATGTGACAACAGAGTGAACGTGTGTGAGAATGTAGCTGTTAGAGAGTAAAGGTACACTCAAGAAATTAATGACACATTGACTATATGTGAGGAAGTCATCAACGGCTCCATTTCTGCCTTTAATTCAGCAAGGCTGACAAGGACCAAAAATAATTGCAAAATTAAGATGTTCAGTAGCCTGCATGTACTGAATTACTATTTTCATTTTAATTCTTTGTGGACAAATTACCCATATCATATTTTTTACCCTTGCCAGTGGATTACTACTGTTCTGCCAAACTGCAGGAGATTCTCTCCAGGCTGTATTTAAGTAACTGATATATTTTAAGCAAAACTGTAAAGATGGCATGCAAAGACATTTTAGTCCAGAGCACATGAAAATGTCATGAAGAGACTTGCTTTCTTTTTGTGGTGGTGAAGAACGCATTGTAATTTTCTTTCCACTTCTGCTTCCCCCTTTCCTCTCATCTATGAAATTAAAACAGTCACTTTCCCTTCTGTACAAACTGCCAAGAGATCTCCAAGTAGTAAATATAGTATCTCAGCTCAACACTGCATTATTATACCCTATGCATGTTGACAACAGATACACAGAACAGCTTTTCTTCAGCTGCTTGTTTTCAAGTGCTCCAATTTTGCTTAAAGTTTTTTTCAAAAATAAACAGTTGCTACAGTAACTAGAATAAAAGAAGAGAGGTAATAAAGTAAATATAAATATCACATGGGAGAAGGAAAGATAGAAATCCTCTTGCTACTGAGGCATAGATTATAAATTAGTACTGCTATGCTTCAGAACAGAACAATTTGGTGAAAGTTCATTTTTGCCAAAAATAAAAGTTTAGCTGAGCAATATTTTGAAACATGTCATTACTCTCAGGGTGGAGTCTGGCAAAAGAGTCAAGTTGTTTTGCATATAACCTTTGAAATTATGTGGTTTCAGATCTTAGCTTGTGCTTTATTGAGATGCAATTTCAAGCACACATAGAGGCATACTGTTAAAACAACCATAAATGCTTATTTTATTTACTGTTTGATCACCTCCCCTATAACCGCTGATTTCTTTCTAACTATTATAACTGTAGTTCCTTGCATTCAAAGTGGTTCCCCAAGCACAACAAAGAGAGCCAATAGTGTGAAATAAAATACAAGTTTGGCCTTTTATATGTAGCAGCAAGCTATACAAAATTTATGTTTTAAGCTGTCAATTAAATAAACAGAAAGAACTTTCTCAGTGACTAAATGACATCCTAATACTGTCCAATGTTTGGTGACATGGCTCTAATAGGCTACAGTGGTGCAATAAGAATGACTAACAACTGATTGTGGGTTATTTGATTACAACATAAGCGATGCAGACTAAACCTCCTATGTGAAGGAAATAACCACAACAGCAATTTGTAAAATTCACATAAGAAAAAAAAAGTTAGCTTTATTTACTAACATTTCAGAATATAAAGTAGGATTAGGATAGTTTTCATATGTTACTTACTGTTTGCTTGTGCTCCTCTCTGCCCTTCTCCATTTCCTTTGTTCCTACAATGCATTAAATTTCATGTGTGGGTTATTACACTACCAGGTGATTACAGATTCTTTTTTAACATGTATTTTAGCACTGCAGCCATACTTTCATTCAAGATTGTAGGCTTGTAATGGACATTACCCTAACATGGCTTCTTGTTGAAAAGAGACTAACCCTGATGACATGAGGAAATCAGAAAAGGATCTTATTTTTAATTTAAAATTATTACCTGTTATTCAGAGGTAGTTGGTGTTGTCTATAAACATCAATTGTTAGAATATCTGAAGACTCCAAAGTTAACAAATGGTAATTTTTGCATTGGATCCTGAGATGAAATGTTTCAAGATAAACTTATGTGGGAGTTGAGGATATAACCAATTTTAGAAAATTATGACATTGATGTTTGTTAAAATGAATGAAACCCTAAAATATTTAATTGACTGAACTAATAATGTGAAAATCATAAGATATATTGTACATACTGCTTTAATTATAGATATATATTCTGATTTTAATCAGCATTCTATCAACCTGAAGTAAAAAAATCCTGTAGCACATAATTCTCTATAAGCAAAATTCTAATAAAAGAGAACGTCACACTCATGACTAGGAGAAAAACATGTCAGAGAGATCACACCAGTATGGTGAAACTTGTAGGATTCATCAAACAATACAGGGATTGTCTATGCAGTAACACTGATAATATAAATGCTAGTTTCTGTTGAAAAAAAAAAAAAAAAAAAAGCCAGGAGAAAATGCTGTTTTAATGACTTTTTTACCAGTAGAGCTTGCTTCTCATACTACACCAAATAGTGATATCTTTTTAAAGACCCAGACTAAATAAAAGTTATTTATTAAAAAATAGGCATGAGAGCCCCCCTCAACCCAAATGCAATAAAAGCAAATGCAGCAAAAGCTGAGTTTAACTTCCAGATATAACTGCATGAAAATGATACAAAATAGAAGTAACAGACAGCATATCTTGTCCAAAAATTGTTTGACCTTTGAGATTTTCTAAAGCTTTGAGTTCACTGGAGTCTCAAACCCTTTAGCAAATGGGCACATCAGGCATTGTGTCAACAGGGTTTTGGTATCCCTGTCTTCTCAAAGCTATGATGAGCATTTTTTTCACAATATTTACTAGTTTAAACTCTTTCATGAGCTTCAGAGAAGTAAACCCACGGCATTTCTTAAGTGTTCCTTTCCCCTCTCCTTGTGGACACATTTCAAAGTACATTTTTTTAACTTAGTTACAGTTTACAGTTTGAGAAGTATTCAGTGCTGTTTTGGTTAGTATTTATGGAACTTGTTTCTGGATGCCTTTTGTATTCAGGAAGTCTTGATCTGAACAGTGGAAAAAAAATTGTATGTCACAACACTGTGTAATAACTGGAGAAGCACTTCTGCACAGACCCTGTCCATACTTGACAGTGAGCCACAGAGTAACTCAGACTTTCACAGACTTATGCTATCATCCTTTAACTAAAATAGACTTTTCCACCATATCGTGGTGTACTCAGTATTTCCAGGCTGAAAGTAACATTAGATACTATTAAAAACAGATAGCTCTAAAGTCTGGGGAAAGGGAACAGAATAGGACTAAGGTGGCACCTTAGTAACATTTCTCTGCATCAGTGATTGAATAAAGATTTCATTTTTACATTCTAGCGACAGAAGCTACATATTACTACCTGATCCAAACCCTTGGATAATGTTTAAAAAGAAGAGGCTGTTGAGTAATTTGTAACAACAAAAATATATTCCTAACAAACTTTGAAATGCAACTTTTTACTGAAGCTGTTCCTTTACCTGAAAAGAAGCTCCACTAGTTCACACATCACTGCCTACTGTATATAGAATGCAAATCAGTAAAATCCCTGACTAACATCTTCTAGAATCCTACTTGGTCAGATTCATGTACCCAAACACCGTGACTTTTCTGTGAGCCTGATCACGTTCTGTCAGCCATTGCTTTCCCAAAATGTCTGCATCGAGATTGCTGTGCAAAGAATGGTAGAGAGGGCAACTCCATCTGGAACAGTATTCTGTATTTTGAACGTAAATGCCTGAATTTGCCTCACCTCCTCTTGAACCTGCAGATACTGTGTCTTCCACAAACTCCTGTTACACAGTTTCAGAAGTTCTCTTATAATTGCTTTCTTTACAAAAAAAAAAGTGTTTTCTTCTGTCTCTTTTGCCTCCTACTACTTTCATTGAGTGTCCCATGGGTCACGTTCTGTGTGATCTGGTGAAAAGCTTCTTCATGAATTTTGTGAACCTCAATAATGTCCTACCTCAACCTTCTCCTCACTAAACTGAAGATTTCCAGCCTTTCAGCAAATTGCATCCGAACTTATTGATTTATTGACAAGACTTTCAGCAAATGTCGTCTAGTTCTGATGACTTATTGACATCTAACTTGGTTATTTATTCTAAAATATACTTTCATCAATTTTTTTCTAGCCCTTCTGACTTACTTGATGTAAATAACATTTTTTTCTAAATATCTTCAGCAACAGAAATAAACACAAACCAGTTCATTTTGCTTCACTATCAACCCTGAGCACCCCTTTCACACTTTTGTCATCAAATAGTCCCACTGATTCTCCAGCTAGCTTTCTGATTTTGATACGAAAGATTTTTGAGCTCAGTTTGAGCATTATTTGGTCACACTTCAAATCCTTTCTCAGCCCTTCTAATTTGCTTTCCTGTTCTCATTCAGGCAAACTTTCCATTTCTTTTTCTTGTGATGGTTTCCTTAACTTTCTTAATGCGTTGTCATTGTTGGACGTTTTTGCTTTGCTCCTGAGCTTTAATATATAAAAATACAGCAGTCTGCAATCTGTTAGTAGTTTTCACACTTTTTGGACTGTTCTTTTAACTTTTTCCCCCTCATCTTTATGTATTATTCTCTCTTGAATATTCACATGCTAGATTTAGTTGCCTAATTATTGCAGTAGTATTTATTACATCCTTCCTATCCCTGTTGCTGTCCCCAGAAGCAAGACACAGCCCAACTCAAACTTGCAGTAGTATTACTCTGAGTCAGGTGCTTCTTTGTACATCTTAGCTTCCTCACAGATTTTCTCTTCTTATTATTAACACTATTAATCTACAAAACTTTTCACTTTTATTACCTGGAACTATTAAGATTCAGTTTCAGCCCATGTTATCTGTGCAGAATCCTCCAGAGAAGTTCTCTCATTTCTTACATGCCCAAATTCTTCCTAATTACGCCATTTCTTTGTTCATACAAGGCTTCAAGTCTTTAACCGTTCCTCAGGTATTGAATAAAGAGCTGGTAGGATTTCAAAGAATACTATCACTGATGTGTCAAACTTTGCTTTCCTGCCTAGGAACCAGCATTTAACTTCCAAAAGTTAAGGCTCAAGAAAGCTTTTCCTTTTTCCACACTTATTATCTCAGTTAGATCTACCAGAAAAGACACCAGCTGCTGACACCAACATACAGATTTGAGTAGTAAGTTTTGTGACTTAAAACAGTTTATGTAGGAACCATGAATCAAGGAAAAGGCATGAAACACATATGGGAGTTCCAGCTCACAGATTTTCAGTTCATGTTTGACACTGACCATTAGCTCTTATTTAGGTTGAGTTAGATACATGCCTTGCTATTTGACTTTATGTATCCTTTATTATGTAAGATATTAGACTGACTGATCATAAAGGTCACTTCTGACATTAAGAGCTACAGGTTTTGGAATTATTGCAGCTGATGGTGACATATAGAAATTGTCATTTTAGATCACATAAAACCAATAAATATGGAGTTAGGAGGTCTGATACTGTGCTACAAGTATGAAACTGTATAAAATCTGGATTCTAATTAGTCAAAATTAACTCAAAGCAGCAATAAATCTGCTATCTTTTGTAAAGATCAAACAGTACATTTTAATTTTTTTACTCATTTCTTCTCCTCCCATTCTGTCTCTCTTTTATATGGTACATTAACACATCTCAGAGACACCATGTAAAGACTCTAGCACTGGTTTGGAGGAAAAAAGTACCTTCTTAGGAAAGACTTACACTTTAAAGATATTCGGGAAAAATTGATCCTACAAAAACTGGGAAACAGGTACATAGAAATGAGTTAAAGGTAAGATCAGCTGTGTCTATATACTCAATGGAAAGTAGGTCAATTGTGTCAACTCATTGGGCATGGACTGTCAAAACAGAATAAAAAAAAAAAACAGATGAAACTGTGCAAATGTAAATCTCAGAAATATTAAATGTATTTTTAAATGTTTAATCTGTGTTGAAAATGTTGACACTTACCATCTGATTGTGGTCAATAGTCTTCAAACTCCTAGAAATAGTAGAAAAAATAGACTTTATACAGCAGTTATAAAATGTAAGTGAACATATATTTAAAAGCTACGGACAGAGAGGAGATATAGGTGAATAACTTTATTTCTAGTCCCCTTATCATTCATAGCTACTATTTTCTGTCAGTTTTGAAAAGAAAGTAATAGAAAAAATTAATAATATGCCTTCCTAATCTTAAATAAAATTGATGAATACTATAAAAACACCAAACCGGTCAGTATTGGAGACACCAGATATACCAACACAGAGCAGCAGGTAGCTGATACTTCCTCATATGTAGCACACATACCTCACATACCAATAAAGCTGCTTTCTGAATCCCAAATCAGGATTAAATTGGTTTCTATTATCACAAGTGGTAAAGAAAAACTGATTTTTAAAGATTCATTTTGACTTATCGGTCGTCTTTGTTTCCTTTCTCCATAGATGCAGATACCCTGATGGCATTCATGGTCTTTCTTCTGCATTAGCAGAATTTTCCATCAAGCTCCAGGCTACTATGAGTTCCTTCGGTTATTATTTGAAGACAGTGGAGTAAATCCTGGATACAATCACATCTGACATCAACTGCATCGATATTTAGTTGTACGTCTGGGCTCTGTAGCTTCAGTAACTAATTTATATCACAAGGAGAAGATATCCTATAAAATTAAGACTCAACTTCTCATGAGCACAAAGAAGCAGCCACAAATAGCTGGTATGCTGGGTCTTCCTGAAACAAAATTGCTCCAGTTTTTGTTTGTGTGTTAATTATTCAGTATTTATAAATGTTTGATGTGACAGATGGGGAAATGCATCTGTGTCAAACTGGTTTTTACATATTTTGCTTTGTGACTGCGTCTCTGTAATTACCTTCAGAAATCATGTATTCTATTTTATTTGGTACTGGAGACTATTTTTATCTATATACTTGGGTTATACAGCAGAGGTCATTTGGAATGCAATGTCTGAGTCCCTCATTTTAAATAAAGCAAAAATTTATAGTTTTATAATCACCTTTCAAGTGTAATTCATAACTTGTTTTTCAAAAAGATGGGTAGTTGTTTTTTTGGGGTTTTTTTAGAATTTCTCTTTTATGTAATTCTCACCTCTTCACCAGTCAAGATTATGATCTTTTTTTTTCTTTCTACCAATAAAACATCTTAATCTGTCATTTATAAATAACGTTATCAAATAAGAGATAAAATCCTGATTGGCTTTAGTTACAAGTATTTATTTGCTCTTTAAAAAAGTTTTTTTCTATTTTTCAAGTTTTATCTGGTCAAAATCTGTTCTTGGGGAAACAGGCACTATATTCATATAATAAAATTTCCACTTTGTTCCCCATTACACTGTCTAGGGAAACAATATATTTTTATTCTCATGTTGTTCTCAAATATTTCGATTTCTTATCTGTAAATGTATTTCTTGTAACAGCACAACAGTAAATTTGTCTTCTTCACTGCTTGTGACACCCTCTTATTTTTGACAGGTCCACTCAACCCTTTAGCACTTAGAAAAATCATTATTGTTAGTTGACACATACCAGCACGGTTTGCCAGACTTTGTTTTGTTTTCAGAACATAATTCTACACCTGTCAGGAAAAAAAAATGTTGATATTTTTTACTAACCGTGAACACCTCTGGATGACATGAGAAAAATAGTGATTAAAACAATCTTTATGGTAATGTCCAGTTTATTTCTAATGTTTCATAAAATGATTGAAAAACTTTCCTTTTTTCTTATATCTTCTTTTTTTCCATGCTCTGGACTTCTGTTACTTGAAGTCTTCATTTTTTTCTGCCTCACATAATTTACCTTATTTCTTTCAATAAATCTTTCTTGTTTGAACACTGAACTCCATTTGGGGACTCTCAACTGCAGCCTTCACTGTTAGAACTAAACCTTCTTCATCAGAGATGGGTAACTGTCACAGCTATGCATCAGTACCATGACATTCATTTTTCAGTACTACACAGTATTTTCTTTCTCCTCTAAATTTTTTATTAATCTCAGATCATGTAATTTCTTCCTCATTATATTTCTTGGCATTTTTGTTTCTTTCAGGGCTTTTTCTCATTTTCCCCACCCCTAAACTTTGTTATAATATCAAAATTTTTTTATGAGATATGTTGTGTAATTAATATAATCTACAGAAGCACTTTCTAGTTTGAAAATAATGAATAAAATCCAGCAAGAAATATCCTTATATTTAAAAAAAAGGTACATACTCTTCCAGCTTCCCAAAGGAAAGTATATATAATTGTTCTATTTTGACTTATTTAATAAATTATTAGGAGATATTCCACATAGTTGAATCACTTTCAAGCATGGGTCTCAATTTACTGAATTTTGTCTCTCTAAGAGATGACCATTTCTTTTAATCTACCCATTGAGACTTTTTCTGTAGTAAATGGAAAGAGTCCAGAACCTCCAGGGGACTATTCATCTCAATAAATGTAAATGTCTAGGACAGATGGAACAATTCTTTCACTGGCAGTACTTCCTGTATGCCTGAATCACTATAATAATCGGTGTGATTTTTTTCCCATTGTGACATTTTAATCTGAGAGAATATGTCCAAATAGTGTGGACCAATGCCATATTTTCACTTTTGAATTTGTTTTTCTCTTGTCTGTTGGGTCTAGATCTTGGTAGTTTACAAAATTTATTCTAAGGGCATATTCCTTATTACAAGACTTCAGAGAGTTCCAGATTTTGTTTATATTTTATGAGTATCCAGAGCTTTAATTTTTTTTTTTTTTTGACAGATCAGACACTTAATGAAACATTCCTTTGGGTACCACACCATCAAGTTGAAGATCATGTGTGGAATTTTCTAGAAGCGGAAAAAGAGCTCCATGAAAACTCCTCCTATTCACATAACCTTTTCTCTTCAAGTAGTGTCCTAAGAATGTTACTCAAAAGACAATTAATATTTAAAATCAATGTTTTAAACACTAAGAAGTGAAAGCCTTTTTTAATAATAGCCTTATTAAATTCTCATTATTTACAGATGAAGTGGTTTGAATTATCTTCGTATTTTTTTCTGCTTTTCTGTTTCTTCCATTACTCTTGTCAGCAATAATTTTGTCATTTTCAGTGTCCAGATTTACATTAAATATTTCATTATCTTGACAGCTGATAATAGAACATGTTAAATAGTAAGTAGTTTGAATTAGTTAAATAATTTTCCACTTTGCAATAGGAAAAGAATTAAACAAAACCCTGTAAATGAAACTAGGGGGTGGAAGTACAGCCCTACCATTTGCCATGGA